>JAENPR010000914.1:0-259462 GCA_018135685.1 Themeda triandra | reverse complement strand
ACCCCATAATGGCCTCCATATGGTGATGAGTGGCATCTTTCGATGATTTTGATTCCTTCTTCGGTTGGCACATCTTACGAGGCGAGCCATCGAGCACACTCGGAAGAGGTAGGCTCATCCCATATGTGAGTACGACTCTCCTGGATAAGTTTCCTTTTGTTGCCTCCTGGTGGTACGTAACACGTAACCATAAAATTAACAATATCTGCATACCAGGGGGTCGATCTGTTGATTCCGTAGAGCATGTCGTCCGGAGTGCGTGCGATGGGTAGTTCTGTGGTTTCTCAAGCGCATTCTAGACAAGTGATCGGCAACGGAGTTTTCTACTCCTTTTTATCTTTTATTTCTAGATCAAATTCTTGGAGTAATAAAATCCATCTTATCAAACGAGGTTTAGCATCTTTCTTAGTGAGCAAATATTTTAAAGCGGCATGATCGGTGTAAACAATCACTTTGGCACCCACTAAGTAGGATCTAAACTTATCAATAGCAAAGACAAATGACTAGGAGCTCTTTTCGGTGGTAGCATAATTAAGGCGAGGTCCATCAAAGTTTTGCTAGCGTAAGCTATTGCATGATGCTTCTTATCCTTAGTCTCGTCCTAACACGCTCCTACGGCGTAGTCACTTGCACATCACCCATAATTTCAAAGGTAAGTCGATCGAAGTTGGAATGATTGGAGCGAGAGATGAGTGCTTTCTTAAGAATTTCAAATGATTGTAGCGGCATCATCAAAGTCAAAAGCATCCTTAGCCAATAAGCGGGTAAGAGGTCTAGCGATGTAGAAAAATCTTTTTGAATCTACGATAAAAACCGGCACGACCAAGGAAACTTCTAATTCCTTTCACATTGATAGGAGGGAAGCGGTTGTTCAATAACTTCTATTTTGGCTCTATCTACCTCGATGCCTCTTTCGGACACTAAGTGTCCTAACACTATTCCTTCTCTAACCATGAAATGACACTTTTCCCAATTAAGGACTAAGTGTTTTTTCCTCACATCTTTGCAAAACTTGATCTATAACCAAGGCACTCATCAAAAGTTTTTCCATAAACGAGAAAAATCATCCATGAAAACTTCCATAATCTTTTCAATCATATCGAAAATATAGACATCATACATCTTTGAAAAAAGTTGGTGCATTACATAACCCAAAAAGACATCCTACGATAAGCAAAGGTTCCATAAGGGCATGTAAAGGTCGTTTTGTTTTGATCATTAGGATGGATAGGGATTTGATGATATCCAGAATATCCATCAAGGAAGCAAAGTAAGAATGGTTGGCTAATCGCTCAAGCATCTCATCAATGAAAGGCAAAGGAAAGTGATCTTTTCTTGTTGCCTTATTAAGCTTTCTATAATCTATGCACATTCGCCATCCTGTGACGGTTCTTTGTGGGATTAACTCATTCTTCTCATTTTGGACAACGGTCATGCCTCCCTTTTTAGGCACAACTTGGACGGGGCTGACCCACTCCTTTGTGTGGCACGGGGTAAATAATCCCAGCGTGCAACGGTTTTAAAACTTCTTTCTTAACAACTTCCCTCGTCGCATTATTGAGCTACGTTGGGGTTCTCGGATGGTGGAATATCGGGATGCTATCGGAATCACGATGGGTACAAAGGCGAGGACTAATTCCTTTGAGGTCTGGGTGAGTAGCTTTTTATGTTTTTCTAGGATAGCCATTAAGCGAAAAGTCTGCTCTGAGTGAGAGTATCACTTATGATGACGAGTGTGTGGATCATTTCTAGAAAGGCATATCTAAAACCATTTGAGTAAGTTTGAACTCAATAGGAGGCCTAGGTGGTAGGGTAAATTCATCTAATGGTTCATTCTCGAAGGGAAAGACTTCTTCTTCTATGAAGAATCTAACCGTCTTCTAGTCCCGTTTAACTAGGAATTCTAAGAACATGCTCTAAATTCCTCAACGGATCATAATGTGGATGGGGCTCGGTCATAGCATTTAAAGTGTGAAATGGACATTGCAAGCTGAAGTTTCTTGCCTAAACAAATGTTTAGTTTCCAGTTGTCCTTCATAAAGAAGTCTTCTAAATGGTTGTCCTATCAACAGAGTGGAAATCCCCTATGTCAAAGACATAAAAGCTTAAGTGAGCAGGGGTTCCTTCTACACGGAGTGGTAGGACATGTAGGATTCTAAGCAAGGAAGAATTTGTCTTGAAAGATTTCTTATGAACTTCAGCTTGTTGGGGTTAATGTCATGTTTCTTTGCAAATATTTTGCTAGTGTGGTAGACATGATATTTATACCCACAGCTTGGATTGTAGAGAGCGTCTATGCAATCATTGTTAATCATGCAATGAATGGGAAGAGAAGATGAATCCAAACAAATTATTTCGGAAGGAAAGCTCGACTCTTCTAACCACTCATTGCTCATGAGATACTAACTCTCCACGAGGTTTTTCCTTGTTGGAATATCCTCATCAATATTACATGGCTTTATTGGGTGATATTTGCCTTGTGGCTTCTTCACTTTGTGATAGTTGAAGATGTTTCCAAAATCGGAAAAACGAGATCGGAGTTCAATATCTAGCATAAAATCGGGAAGTGGAATGTCTTCCTTGTCTTGCTCAAGACATGGATTAGTGAGGTTGATGGTGTATCGGCAAGGTTTGTCTTCGGCTACTTGAGGTTCTCTTCTAGGAGGTAGTCTAATTCATTGGATAGGATTTGGTCTAGGATTGATCTTGCTTTCTCGCGAGAGATATGCAAGAATGATCCTCCTGAAGTTGTGTCGAGCAATTTTCTAGTCTCTACTCGGACCTTTATAAAAGTGTTGTAAAAGAATGGGATCACGGTAGACTAAAGGTCCGGGCACGATGCTAAAAGTGTAGTAAAAGCGATTCCGGGATGAGGCCAAAGATTCTTCGGGTTCTTGCTTAATAGTCGAACCTTGACTCTAAGGTCGACGATTTGGGAGATGGGATAAAAATCTAGGCAAAAGTTGGGCGTAAGGACCCCCAATCTCCTTGTTGCTTACCTACGACTTTATCATACCATTGTCTAGCTTTTCCCTTTAATGAGAAAGGAAATAGCTTCCAACGGAGGGTTTTGTCGGACATGCCCTCTATGCGAAAACGATCACATGTTTGCTCAAAGTCTCTAATGTGAAGGTAAGGGTTTTTCGTCTCCTTCTCCTGGAAAGGATAGGCTTTGGACCAATGCAATCAGCAGCGGACTCGGCCTATAGCTAGGTGTTTGGATAGGTTGTGATGACTCGTATTGGCACTAAGTGCGGTCTCACGTGGGTGCGAGAAAATTGAAAGATAGGAATGGAATTTGAATTATCCATAAGGATAGAAAAAGATAAAATGTACGGAAAAGTAAAGTGAAAAAAAAAGATAAAAGTATAGGTACAAGATAGAGCAAGATTTAGGTTATCTAAACGAGACCGTCTTTCTCCCCGACAACGAGCGCCGAAAATGCTTGTTGACACTAGATACGCACATGAAAGAATCAAGAGAAATAATCCCTAGCGCACGGATATCGGTGAGCACTTCACCCGGGAGATAAGTCTGAGTATCGTATTTGTTTTATCCACTAAGAGAAAACGTGCAATAGACTAACCCGATCTTTACTACTACCCCTGGTGCTAGTCAAGTGAGAATTAAGCGATATAGAGAGAACTCCTTCGTCGGTCTTCTTCCATGGTAAGCTTTGAGACTATTGTTCTAAGGGGTACTGAGGAATAGACACAAGAGGATGCTAAACCGGGCCTGAAAGGACCTACCTTACCTACCAACGGGGAAGTGGATTACAAAGGTAATAAAGGGATTGTCACTTCCACTCATACTACCACGGTTCCGGCCGAATAGGGAGCATCTACAAGTGAACCTAGCTAAGCACCACGCTTATGCTAAAAAACGATTACTCTATTCCCAACGGCCCGGAAATAAAGTAAACTTGTAAACCAAAGAACAATAATAACAACGAACTTACTAGTATTAGAAGTTGAATTGCCGAATGATTACCCAGAAACCAAGCCTCGGGTTAGGAGACTTGATCCGCGAGTACAGGAGAGAGACACCGGGTAGGGCTTCCTCCAAATCTACCTCCACTCTATACTCTCTCAATCTCTCTTGATACTAATACCCTATAGAGATAGATCCATTCGAGGGACCCTTCTCTATCTAACTCTCTCTCTCTAGATTGAAGTCTTGAATGAAAAGGAGAATGAATTAGGGTTTCACCCGGGGGGCCGGGGGAGCTCTGCTTATATAGCCCCTAGGATTAACCACAACCCTCGGATCAAACCAGGCCTAAATGGACGATAATTATTAATCTTCAAAGTCGGTGGAGGCGGGATCCGCGAGACTCCACGGATTGGTGGAGATGGGGTAGATCGGCTCCCCCTGCAGTCGCGGCCCATTAATACAGTGCGGTGCAGTGGACCCGAGTTCAGTGGGTTTGCCTTACGGAGTCTTCTAGATTATACTTTTACCCGTTCGGTCTTTATCTCTATGTAATCATGACATGTGGGCCATCTTGGGTAGTTTTCAGTCAACCCTACCCAAAATAGATATTCACCAAAACTCGTGGAATTACTATCGTGGTAACCCTATATCTATCAAGTATTTATAAATAGGTCCATTTGCATGCTAAGTTGACGGTTAATTTTATGAGTTAACGACCGTCAACAGGAGGCTACCACTAAATGTTATATACAGACCACGATTTACCCATTGTATTTTCTATTTGGTGTATGGTAGTTATATTAAAATGTATTGAAGGATGAAAATCATCCAGAAGTATTCAACTTAAGTACTGTAGGCGGTATAATTTACATTTGGCCATCTATTTGGTTTTTGGATAAAGGATAGAAACTATCGGCTTCATCACCCAAAGGTAGAATCGGGTATTGAAATTATTACAACGGCGAAAGAAAAACACGGAAGAAAATACATCCCCAACAAAGGGGCTTAAGTATTGTTGACGGTGTCGTTAAGTATCAATTTTATACCGTCAGCGGCAAGAGAGAAAAGACTAATATGAGTTCACATATTAGATATAGGGGTTACCTTGGCCAACGACGAATTCCACGAGTTTTGGTGATTGTCTATTTACGCGGGGTTATCGGAAGAGAACCAAGGAGGCCCACATGTCATTATTACATAGAGATAAAAAATTGGCCAGGAACGGGTGAAATTGTATAATCTAGAAGACTCCGGCGACCCACGAAAAGTAGGCCCCGCACCGCGGCGGACGATCGACGCCCAAGGGGGAGTCGGCGAGCTCAGCCTCGACCATGGCGTCGAGTCTCGCGGATCTGCCTCCACCGCCTTTGAGGATGAATAATTATCATCCATTTAGGTCGGTTTGATCAAGAAGCGTAATGGGGCTATATGTTCGAGCCTTTTGGGTGAAACCTAATTCATTCTCTCTTCATTCATCGAGAAGTTCGGAGAAGCCCCAGAGCCACGTCTCAATTAGAAGGCTCCATAGTTTAGTAGCATAGCTACATAGGAATAGATCTAGAGGGAATCAAGCCTAGCTTGGGTGGGATCTGTCGGAGTTCTTGAGTAATTCCCCTCTACATTGTAATATTTATCATTGTTCGTGATACTATGAGTAGTACTTTATTCTATTCTATTATATCGAGACTTGACTTTGCCTTGCTCTATTTGATTATGTTCTCAATTATATTGTTCTTAGTTTACTTTGATTATATGTTTAGCATATGTTGGACTAGAATTATGTTTATGCATAGGATCGTATAGCGCTTGCTCATTAGATCGATGGGTGATGTGGTAAATATTGTGTAGGCGTGGTGCCTAGGCCGTATTTATCTGCGATGCACCCTATATTCCGGATCGTGAGGTAGATCGCGGGAGTGACAGTCCTGTTGAGTCCTTTGTAGCCCTTCTCCCAGTATAGGTCTAGCAGAACAAACCTATTACATTGAAGTCATTGCTATGTCTCTTGTCTTCTACGGTAATATCACTATGCATAGATGTAACTTTTTTCCCGCCATGATTGCTAGATGTTCTTGCACTAATCATTGTATGCTTTGACTTTAGTTAGAATAACATAGGATTATACCTAAGATCGTCCTAGTCCATGCTAGTGTTATAAGCTTAGAGTGCTAAGTTGAGATGGCTTATTACTATTATTTTATGTGGCTAAATGCTCTCATTTATCTTATGTCATTTATCATTCATTCCTATATTTTATGTGACACTTACCCTGTATGAGATGATCGATACGAGACAAGGTTGAGCTCTCCATTATCGCATGTGCATTGCTCATCACTCATTATCCAGTGCATTCCCTTCCCGGTGGTAAAATTATAAATAACGATAAAGTTACTCCGGTTAAAATGCTACGATGATATATTAAATGCGCTTGCGGGACCCTCTTTATTTCAGTTGCACTTAATAGACATCAACAAGCATTTTGGCGCTGTTGGCCGGTAGTTAACGTCAATTTTTACGTCAACATAGCTTCTATAACTGCAAAAAGATGTTCACCGAGTATAGGTCTAGAGGTTTGAGCTAACAAATTCCCGCGGTTTTGGTGCACCTATGTTTTGCGGGGCTTATACGGGAATAGAGCTAAAATGGATAAAGTCATTGAATAAAAGTATCTCAAATGATGAATTGGACTACACCATTGCGAAGGGCTCGTCGTGCGTCGAAATGGATATATTATTTATATATTTGGGCTCGGGAATAAAAAGATATGGCGAGAAACATTCACATGAAATAATGAAAGTCCACGCGACATGGCGACGGACCGAGGCGTCGAGGGCGATGCCCGACTCAGGCGGGCCCGGCGGCCCACAGCGCAGCGGCTGCCTCCATAGGGACACGCGCGCGAGCAGCCAACGGGGCAGACACATGGCGGGCGACATGGCGCGCCTGATGTGGTGCCCTGCTATGCGGAGCGGGACAGCGGTTTCCCTTCCCTCGGAGGCGGCGATAGCGGCACCGCGTGGCGAGGTGGCGGGCGAGCGACGGGCGCCCGGTTGCTGCGGATTGCTCGCCGGGAGCGGGCGGCGGTTGAACCCGAGTGGCCCAAGCGGCGGAAGCTTCGGACTTCTCCGAGCTGCACCCGGCACGGTTCGACGGTTCGGGTCCGGTTGGGGCCTAAACGGCCGGTTCTTGGCGGTTTTTCTTGCGGATCGACCGGGGAATATGCCGGGATTATTCTCTTCATCTCCACCCTCCATTGGGTTGGTTTTATCTAAGGGTGGAGAATAAAAGTGACGCGGATCGATGACGGTGGCGATACTCACCCGGGGCTATATAAGGGCCCCCTAGGGTTTTCGATCATATCTCTTCTACAAGATCAATTCTAGGGTTTCAATTCCTCATCTAATTAGAAGAGGATCCCTCTAGTTCATCTAGTTCTAGTTCTAGTTCATCTAGTTCTAGTTCCTGGTTCGTCTAGTTGTATCTAGAAAATAGGGAGAGAGAGGAGGGAGAGAGGCGAGGAGGAGTGTTGACATTTCTAACACCACTCGGTGTTAGGTTGTCATCCCTAACATGGCGCCAAAAATGCTTGGTACTAAATAATGCAAGCTTGCTACTAGAAATAAATATGGGATCCGCATAGCGCACGAGAAAATACCGATGTAGCATTTTAACCGGGGAGTAATCCGGGTATCGTTATTTATATTTTTACCCTTTGGGAAGGGAATGCACTGGATAATGAGTGATGAGCAATGCACATGCTGTAATGGAGAGCTTAACCTTGTCTGTATCGATCATCTCATACGGGGTAAGTGTCACATAAAATATAGGAATGAATGATAAATGACATAAGATAAATGAGAGCAATTAGCCACATAAAATAATAGTAATAAGCCATCTCAACTTAGCACTCTAAGCTTATAACACTAGCATGGACTAGGATGATCTAGGGTATAATCCTATGTTATTCTAACTATAAGGTCAAAGCATACAATGATTAGTGCAAGAACATCTAGCAATCATGGCGGAAAAGGTTACATCTATGCATAGTGATATTACCGAGAAGACTAGAGACATAGCAATGACTTCAATGTAATAGGTTGTTCTACTAAGACCTACCAACGGGGATGGAATACAAAGGACTCATGGTGTCACTTCCGCGATCTACCACACGACCCGGCCAATAGGGTGTAATCGCGAGATAAATACAATCTAGGCACCACGCCTACACAATATTTACCACTCACCCATCGATCTAATGAGCAAGCGCTATACGATCCTATGCATAAACATAATTCTAGTCCAACTATGCTAAACATATAATCAAAGTAAACTAAGAACAATATAATTGAGAACATAATCAAATAGAGCAAAGTCAAGTCGATATAATAGAATAGAATAAAGTACTACTCATAGTATCACGAACAATGATGAATATTACAAGAATGTAGAGGGAATTACCAAGAACTCCGACGGATCCGGACTCCAAGCTAGGCTTGATTCCCTCTAGATCTATTCCTATGTAGCTATGCTACTAAACTATGGAGCTCTAATTGAGATGGTGGCTCTGGCTTCTCGAATTCGATGAGAGAATGAACTCTTGAATGAATTAGGGTTTCACCCGGGGGGCCGGGGCTCTGAATATATAGCCCCCTAGGATTAACCACGGCCCTCGGATCAAACAGAGCCTAAATGGACGATAATTATTCATCCTCAAAGGCGGTGGAGCGGGATCACGAGACTCCACGATTGGTGGAGGTGGGGAGTCGGCCGGCTCCCCACTACAGGCCGGCCATGGGCACCACGCGAGGTGGGCCCCGGCTTCCGGGGTTTGCCTTGGAGTCTTCTAGATTATACAATTTTACCCGTTCGGTCTTTATCTCTATGTAATCATGACATGTGGGCCTCCTTTGGTTCTCTTTCGATAACCCCCTGAGAAATAGACAATCACCAAAACTTCGTGGAATTAAATCGATGTAACCCCTATATCTAATAGGTGAACTCATATTAGTCCTTTCTCTTCTTTGCGTTGACGGTATAAAATTGATACTTAACGGCCGTCAACAAACTCCCCCAAGCTTACCTTTTGCTCGTCCACGAGCAAAGATAGACTCAGTGATGGATCGGGAGTTGCTACAATGCTTTCACTCCTCACAAGTACACATGCGTTCAAACAAGAACTCTCCTCCGGATTAGAGTGAACTATCGACTCAAAACTCACTCATATTACCTTTCACCATGGGGCTTGTAACCGTCACTTGGGTCTTGAGTAGTTGAAAGATAGAACGGTCAAGTCAAGCGTTATGTTTCTCGCTCTTTGATCAACTATTATCCGGAGTTTTTGCAAGGTTTTGAAATAAAACTCGAGTTCCTTGTATGAACCTTTCAAGTCTCTCATTTATGGTATTTACGGATCCTCTCTAAGGCATGAGTAGTGTATGCCTTCTCTCTTCTCTCGAGAATATGTGGTATTTATGGAACTAAGGCATAGTGGAAAGTGCCTTCTCTCTCTCACCCTACTTTCTAATAGGCTTATGTGGAGCTCATAGGTGGGGAGACACTCAAACTCACTTGCATATATTGCACGGTTAAGACATGGATCCAATAGGAACTAAAATAATAAAGTCATATGTGCATGTGAATGAGGAAATGGAATGGATGAAAAGATGATAGGATGATGGTGATAAGGAAATGATTATGAGGGTACTCAAGCGGTGAACATCTACTTCTATACTTGCTCCTTCGAGGATAACATGACTCCCTTTATTCGGAAACCTTGAAACTTCTTGAATGGAAGGACTTGGCTACTCTTTCTTTTTCTTTCTTTTCTTCTTTTCTCTTTTTTTTTTTTTTTAGAGCAACCAATCTTACGGAAACAAAACTTTAGCAACGGGGATTCATATAACTTGAAATGATAATAGACTGGAGCTTTTATGTAGGCAAATAGAACGGCGATGATTATTTCTAGATGTTCACTCCTAGGATAGGAGTAGAACCTTTTACGGATCTTGTGAAATGAATGGCGTATGTATATGTGGATGGATGAATGGATGGATGCGTACTCCCGGTGTAGGAGCAGCATAAGTGCGTATCTCCGGGGTAGAGATAGCACAATATGTGGGGAATGCGTACTCCCGGGATAGGAGTAGCATAAGTGCGTATCTCCGGGTAGAGATAGCACAATATGTGGTGGATATGGATCTATATGTGGGTGGTACTTCTAGGGACGCAAGTAGCACGGGAATGAATGTAACATTTATAAAATGGGTGCATGCTTCGAGGGACGAAGTAGCATAGATCAATGGATGGAGAGCACATAGTATTGACTTTATCTGGCGTGACTAATTCCTTATGGGTCCACAGCATAACCACACTCAATGCCTATAAAGTCTACACTCAAACCTACAATATGATCTATATAAACAGATGGGTTTTCCTAATCTAGTAAGCATGAATATATGGGTGTGGTAGGAATTTGAACTCTCATCATAAAGGAACTCATCATGCGGGAATTTAATATTTTCAAAGATAAATTCTCGGAACTCTAGTATCTCTAGGAACAAGATAGATAGCGACTCAAAACCTTCCCATATCATACCCGCCAACCACCTAGACTTAGATCAAGTGTTCGCTACCCACAAGTTTCGGGTTGAGCAAATCTCAAATCTAAACGGTTGTGTCCAAAACTCGGGAGAGTGCAAGGTTGAAAACTAGGTACTTGAAAGGAATTACGGCGAGCAACTATTCATCATCTCCATGTAGAGTTTATTCTAGGGATCACTTTTAAAGGCAGTTGCAAGAGCTCTCCAAAAGTAGAAAAGATAAATAAGGAAATCTTTACGGGTTTCTATGGTTATGCATCTTTTTTAGTTGTTTTAACAAAGCATACTTTAAAAAGCATAATTAGATAAGTTGGAAACACTTAGCTTGGTACACGGGGGATGCTCTCCCCAAGGCTGGATGTTGACATAGTCTTGTTGATGTTGCGACGAGCCTTTGAAGACGTTCTAGTCCTCCGGGAGTGTCGTAGATAGTTCTTTGTTGGAGACAGCATTCAATTTTGTGCGGGCGGCACTCGTGACGGGGAATTGGATGTCCTTACGCACATTTGGCTCTTTATGATCCTTGATGTTACGTGAAGCTCAAATAGACAACAAAGCTTGTGGAACTAATTAAGCGTTAGTGATAAAACCTCTAGGCCTTGGTTGTCTAGAACTTTCTTAACTTAGACTTGTTCTAACGGGATCACAAGAAATATTTTTATCTTTTTATTATTTAAGGAATGCGAGACGGGGAAAGATAAATATCTTTGAGAAATTATTTTTGTGCCACCACGGTGAATGATTATCCACATGGGGCTTAATGATTTTACGGATGCAAATGCAAAACATCTTTATTTTCTTTTCAAGAGTAAAGATGCGACTAAGATGCAAGTAGGGAAATAAATATGCTAAGGTAAAAATATAATCTTTGAAAAGTAATCTTGATAAATACCAAGTTACCTCTTGGCGCGGCGTTCGGTGGTTTTAAGTCCTCCGACGGGACTTGTCATGTTCGCTCATTTTCAAGGGCGCATTGGGCGCGCCTCGGATGATGTCGCCTCGTGTGTAGGAGTTGATTCGATTTTGCTTTTACTTTCCACACCTTCTTTGTTGGAGAGGGTGACCTTGAGGAGGAAGCTTCTCGGGGCACTTGGTTTCTTCTTAAGCACCTCTTCGGGTTCTTCTACAATGTTCTTCTCTTACGGGTATCGATCTTCATATCTAGACACTTCTCCCTCATAGTTGGCCCATCCATACGTAGTGATGTTCTTCTTGTTACGCGTAGTGCGCTGCCTTCTCCTTGCTCTTTCTTCTTGGGCTCCTCGGTGATTATATAATTATTATTGAAGTAGCGGCGTACCTTCTCGGTGGGAAAGTGGAAATGAATCTCTCTGTCCCAATATAAATGATAGCTACGGTGGTGTTCGGGAATGGTCTTCCTAGGATGATTGGAGGATCGTAGTCATCTCCCATGTCAATGACTAGGAAGTCGTAGGGACATAATGGTCATCTATCTGGATGAGGACATCCTTCACTTCTCCTTCGACGAAGCGGAATGTACGAGTCGCCATGCGTACGGTTGTGCATAGGTAGGCTCCAAAGGCATAGTGCCATATAGATACTCATAGGTTACCTTGGCCATGATGTTGACGCCCGATCCGGTGTCACGAGACAGTTTTATTGAAAGAGCTTGTTGATGGAGCATTGAATGGTTGGGACACACAGGTCATCCTTCTTGATTAGACGTGGGGATCGAGTAAGTGGTCATGCTCCTTGTGGACTGCGTGACCATCCTTACTTGTCTCCGTCTTCTTGGTCTTCTTATTCTTGTTCTTGCTCTTCTTAGCTTTGGATTCTTCTTCTTCTCCTTTGTTGATGAGGGTGTCTTTGGGAGGCTGCGGCACTCTGTTCTTGAAGAAGAAGGTTTCTCTCTTGCCTTTGATGTTGAAGATGATCTTGGCGGTGTTGGCATACATGATGGCTCCGGCGGTGTTCAAGAATGGTCGTCCCAAAATGGGGGACCTTTGATCACTGTATCCACTACCACGAGTCTGCGGGGACATACGAGTTGCCTACTCGTACACAAATGTCTTCAAGTACTCCCAAAGGACACGGAGTGGCCGTCGCAAAGCCGTAAGCACATGGTTGTGTATGCTAAGGGGCATCGAATAGCTTCTCGTATATCACTCTTGGCATGATGTTGATGCTTGCACCGAAGTCACGGTTGCCTCATTGAAATTGGTACTTCCAATGGAGATCGGAATGGCTTGGTCTCCACTGGATCGCCCTTCTTGATTGGCGAGTTGAGTCAATCCATGACCCCTTCGATGGATCACTCCGGCTATCTTCTACATTGAATATATCAACAAGATTTGCGGTTTCGAGCTCTTCGGGTTGTCTGCCCGGTTTACCTTGACCGAGTGGAGGGAGCAAGGTTAACAAGGCTGTTGTACACTGCGACTCAAGTATCTTGTTGAAGTTGAGGCGACTCTTGATGGCATTGGAAAAGCCATCCATTCTGTGGCGAGTGTCTCTAGGACCTTGTCATTTGATGTCGGCTTCTTGGACGATTGTCCATCATCTTGCCTTGATTCGGCACTAACTCTCTCAAGGCGGCTGGTTGTAATTATTGTAGGAGGAGTTGTTACCTTGATAGTTGCACGAATAATTGCACGAGTAGTTAGGCCTCGGTGATGATTCCAACCTTGATTCTGGCGGGACGGTAGTAATTATTATTGTTGTTGTTGTTGAGGTAGTTCACGTCCTCCTTCGGCTACGGGCGGTTAGCACTGTGTGCCCGGTCTCTCCACACTCTTCACATGTCATGCGAGCATCATGTATATGCATGACTTCTTTCTTCTCTGGGGCTCTCTCATCGAGCCTCTTCATTAGCAAATCCATTTTGGCGAGACGGCATGTCTACCTCTTTCGAGCGGTGCATTCCTCCACCTCTCTTGCGGGTCGAGTTCTTTCTTCACTCCAACCTTGGTTGGATGCCATCTTCTCCACAAGAGGCTGTGGCTTGAGGAATAGTGAGTGATAAGAATGCACCTCCGCGGCGGCATCCATCGTCTCACGTGTCTTGTTGCTAAGCCCATGGTAGAATGTCGCATAAGCAGCCAATTCTCCATGCCATGATGAGGACACTCGAGGATGTAATCTTGAAAGCGCTCCCAAGCTTGGGACGGTCTCATCATGGTGTTCTTTGAAAGCTTGATATCTTCCCACGAAGAGCATTTGTCTTGCCCATTGGGAAGAACTTCGCCAAGAAATTGGTGGAACATAGTGCCCACGTAGGATTCTTCTCCTTATTGGCGTAGAACCTTTGCTTCGCTCTCCCCAAGAGTGAGAATGGGAAGAGGCGAAGTAGTATAGCATCTCTGGGGACATCCTTGATAGTGAATGTGCTACAAATCTCCGGGAAGTGTTGGAGATGAGCACTTGCATCTTCATGGGCCTTCCCACGAGAACTGGCTTGCTTGCACCATGTTGATTAGCGCGGGCTTGAGCTCAAAAGCTCCTTCGATGTCCGCGAGGGTCCGGTACGAATGTTGTCCGTAGTTGGAGCCGAGAACTCGCGGAGTGACTTGTTCGCCATGGCTTCAAACGCTGGTGTCAAGTCTCGCACGAAAGGTTGACTTTACGCTTCGACAAACTTCCAAGTTGAGTTGATGATGATGATGATTGATTGGTCTTCTTCAACTTGCTTAAAACTTTGAATAAAGCTTCTGGATCGTCAATATAATTATCAGGAAGAATTGTCTTTTTCATACATTACCCTGCATAAGATATAAAAATAGACAAAAGACAAGGGTAAGGCTGTATGAGTAGAGAATGGTGACAGTGCTCAATCTCATTATGTAGTGCAATGCTGCTCATTATCCATTGGCTTTCAACCTTCCCCGGCAACGGCGCCAAAAATGCTTGTTGACATTTCTAACGCCACTCAGTGTTAGGTTGTCATCCCCAACATGGCGCCAAAAATGCTTTGGTACTAAATAATGCAAGCGCTACTAGAAATAAATATGGGATCCGCAAGCGCACGAGATAATACCGATGTAGCATTTTAACCGGGAGTAATCCGGGTATCGTTATTTATATTTTTACCCTTTGGGAAGGGAATGCCTTTGGATAATGAGTGATGAGCAATGCACATGCTGTAATGGAGAGCTTAACCTTGTGCATATCGATCATCTCATACGGGGTAAGTGTCACATAAAATATAGGAATGAATGATAAATGACATAAGATAAATGAGAGCATTTAGCCACATAAAATAATAGTAATAAGCCATCTCAACTTAGCACTCTAAGCTTATAACACTAGCATGGACTAGGATGATCTAGGGTATAATCCTATGTTATTCTAACTATAAGGTCAAAGCATACAATGATTAGTGCAAGAACATCTAGCAATCATGGCGGGAAAAGGTTACATCTATGCATAGTGATATTACCGAGAGAAGACAAGAGACATAGCAATGACTTCAATGTAATAGGTTGTTCTACTAAGACCTACCAACGGGGATGGAATACAAAGGACTCAACGGAGCTGTCACTTCCGCGATCTACCACACGACCCGGCCAATAGGGTGTAATCGCGAGATAAATACAATCTAGGCACCACGCCTACACAATATTTACCACTCACCCATCGATCTAATGAGCAAGTGCTATACGATCCTATGCATAAACATAATTCTAGTCCAACTATGCTAAACATATAATCAAAGTAAACTAAGAACAATATAATTGAGAACATAATCAAATAGAGCAAAGTCAAGTCGATATAATAGAATAGAATAAAGTACTACTCATAGTATCACGAACAATGATGAATATTACAAGAATGTAGAGGGGAATTACCAAGAACTCCGACGAGATCCGGACTCCAAGCTAGGCTTGATTCCCTCTAGATCTATTCCTATGTAGCTATGCTACTAAACTATGGAGCTCTAATTGAGATGGTGGCTCGGCTTCTCACGAATTCGATGAGAGAATGAACTCTTGAATGAATTAGGGTTTTTCACCCGGGGGCCGGGGGCTGCGAATATATAGCCCCTAGGATTAACCCACAGCCCTCGGATCAAACCGAGCCTAAATGGACGATAATTATTCATCCTCAAAGGCGGTGGAGCGGGATCCACGAGACTCCACGATTGGTGGAGGTGGGGAGTCGGCCGACTCCCCTGGTCGGCCGACGGCCACCCTGCCGAGTGGGCCCCGGCTTCCGGGTTTGCCTTACGGAGTCTTCTAGATTATACAATTTTACCCGTTCGGTCTTTATCTCTATGTAATCATGACATGTGGGCCTCCTTTGGTTCTCTTTCCGATAACCCCCTACTTGAGAAATAGACAATCACCAAAACTCGTGGAATTACGTCGAGTGTAACCCCTATATCTAACGGTGAACTCATATTAGTCCTTTCTCTTGCTGCGTTGACGGTATAAAATTGATACTTAACGACCGTCAACAAGGAGCCGGATCTGTCGGATCTTCCTCAACATTGTAAAGTTGCAGCATCTAGTTCGTCTTCCAGCTACTCTCCGGGTTCTATAATTATTATTTCTAAGTTCGGTTCTTTATTTAATTATTACTTTATTCTATTTACTTGATCTCTCGCTCGTATTGAGTGCTCTAGTTATTCTAGATAATTAGAGTAGTAAACGCTAGTGTAGACGTGGTGTCTAGGCTATAGTTTACACGAGTTTGCGCCCAATCCACGGATAGTTGTGGTAGCCCCAGGTGACAGCTACGTCGGGCCTTTGTATTCCACCACGTTCGGGTTGGTGTTTCGTAGAGCTTTAGGCAGCCTTCTCCCAACTACTATCTTCCCCGTCTTTTCGAGAGTTGGAAAGGACCCTTTGCTCCATAGTAAATATAGTATAGTAAGCCTGATTTTGATCATCCAATCAACTTAGAAAACTCTAGAAGGTTCCTCTCCCACCAAAAATATATATCTTTCTTTTCTTATCTCTATCCTTGGACGGCCTTGTTTCTCTAGTACACTTCACGTTCCCCGTGGAAATCGATACTGGAATACTCCCGGGTGAAAGCTACATCGGTATCCGTACGCTTGCGGATTTTTACGTGTGCGTTTAAAATACCCAACAAGCTTTAAAGCGCCGTTCTTGGGAAATCGTAGGTTGTGCTAGTTTAGAACCAAGTTCGCCCGTGTATCTTTTTGTTTTACCACCATTCTCACCTCACCACAAACATCAACCACCACCAACCATATGGATTAAACTCCTATTCATAAATTCTGCACCAAAGGCTGAGTTCCTAGAGCCACCACAATCATCGAAGCAAATCACGGCTTCTAGCTTTAAATTCAAACATGGCTTTATAGCCATGGTGCGGAGCGAAACCCTTCTGCTGGGCTAAAGGATGAAAATCCTTACACCCACCTTAGGGAATTTGAGCACTTGTGTTCATGCCTCACCATTGCTGGCATGGCACAAGAGACCATTAGATGGAAAGCTTGTTTCCATTCTCCCTTGAAGGAACAGCGAAACATTGGTATGCTCATTATGTGGGAGGAGTAAAAGGAGATTGGGATGAACTTCGAGACAAATTTGGTCTCGCTTTCTTCCCATCCAAACTTGTTAATGCCCTTCGAAAAGAAATTATTAATTTTGAACGAAGGAGAAGGAGACTTTAGGAGCAGCATTGGGCTAGGTTCACAAGTCTTAAAAACACCGACCCGAGACCTCTCTTTGCACGACCATGTCCTTCTAAGTCATTTCTACCATGGTCTTAGCGAAGAAGCTGCTCTCTTCCTAGACACATCTTCCGGAGGATCCTTCATACACATGTCCTTTAGTGAGGGGAAGCTATCCTAGAGAAAATTCTTGAAAACACCCCCTACACGGCATTTATGATGAGTTTCTGAAGAAGAAAAAGAAGTCGAGTCAATCTCGACCAACAAAAGGAGATAAATGCAACCCGAATCTCAAATTCCTTTAGATCCTTCTAATGATTCGGTTATCAAAGAATCTCCCACTATGGGAACACAACCCACATTGGAAGTCGAGGAGCCCCATCCTACCACGTTTCTCTCGAGAAATCGAGGTAGATCTTTTGAAGATTTTGGGAATGCCTCAAACTTTCCAATACAAGTAAAGCCTCCGTGCACTCTGCACCATCGAGGATAACGATGGTCCACCTAATGATCCTTTCTTAATGGAACACATTAAAGGACTTTCGGCCATCATGAGTCGAGAGTGGTTGGCGAAACGGAGTTATCCACGAAGGTAGCCCGAATCATTGCCCCCTTAGAGACTTTTTGTTGCAACCTTAAGGGGACCACCATAGAGGCTTATTATAGTCCTACCGTTGGGATGAACATTATGTCAAAGGCGTGGCCGAACAACTTTGCCCCAATGAGTCATTGATCCCATCTCATAAGCTTCTAAGAATTCCTTCGGAGTTACTCTTGAAAGTTATGGGGTCATCAAGACTATTATGTTACGCATAAGAGGCTTTGAGTATTTTCTAGATTTTCATATCTATGACATCTCAAACACATCCCTCTTGATTGGTGTACTGTGGGGACACTCTTTCAAGAGCAACCAAAACAAAGTCTCTTGAATTTAAAGGCAGGGAACTCTACTATAGATGTCTCACTTGCGCGCTCACATAACGCGATAGTAGAACCCAAGCCCGAAGAAGACCCTATTGAGGAAGTCTTAATGGCATCTCTAGAAGACTTAGCTCAACCTCGATTCGATCGAACACTTCATTGAAGAAGAGGAAGAGCTAGCGAGAACCTATAGAGTTAGATCCCTTCGAGTTGCCACCACGACCCCCAATAGAGCTAAAACCTCTTCCTCTTGGCTTGAAATATGTCTTTCTCAATAACAACCCGAAACACTTTGTTATCATAAGTGACAAGCTTTCCCAAGAAGAAACCAACGAGACTTGTCAACTGTCCTAGAAAGACATAAATCGGCCATAGGCTACTCACTCCATGACCTCAAGGGGATTAGTCCCGCTCTTTGCACTCATCGTATCCCTACGGATCCCGACATCTCACCAACAAGAGAACACCAACGCGGGCTTAATAATGCTATGCGAGAGGTTGTTGAGAAGAGGTCCTTAAGCTTTTGCACGCTGGGATTATTTATCCCGTCCCTCATAGTGAGTGGGTTAGCCCTGTCCAAGTTGTGCCAAAGAAAGGAGGAATGACGGTTGTTAGAAATGAGAAGAATGAACTCATTCCTCGGCGCCTTTATCACGGGGTGGCGAATGTGCATAGACTACCGGAAACTTAACAAGGCTACAAAGAAAGACCACTTCCCGTTACCCTTCATCGATGAGATGTTGGAACGGCTTGCAAAGCACTCTTTCTTTTGTTTCCTTGATGGGTATTACGGGTATCACCAAATCCCGATCCACCCCGATGACCAAAATAAGACTACTTTCACATGCCCGTATGGAACTTTCGCATACCGACGAATGTCGTTTGGATTGTGTAATGCTCCGGCTTCTTTCCAACGGTGCATGATGTCAATTTTCTTCGACATGATCGAGAAAATCATGGAGGTGTTCATGGATGACTTTACTATCTATGGCACAACCTTTGATGATTGTCGGAGAATCTAGACAAAGTCTTACAACGATGTGAAGAAAAGCACTTAGTCGAACTGGGAAAAATGCCATTTTATGGTTCGGGAAGGAATAGTGCTAGGACACAAGGTGTCCGAGCGTGGGATAGAAGTGGATAAAGCAAAGATCGAAGTTATTGAACAACTTCCACCTCCCACAAATGTGAAAGGAATCCGAAAGCTTTCTAGGCCATGCGGGGTTCTACGGGCGTTTTATCAAAACTTTTCTCAAATCACTAGACCCCTCACTAGACTATTAGCTAAGGATGCACCTTTCATCTTTGACAATGAGTGCTATGAATCTTTCCAAACTCTCAAACAAGCACTCATTTCAGCTCCAATCATCCGGCCACACGATTGGACGCGCGCCTTTCGAGATCATGTGTGATGCTAGCGACTTTCTTGTTGGTGCCGTTCTCGGCCAAACAAAGGATAAAAAGCACTATGCTATATCCTATGCTAGCAAAACCTTGGTAGACCACAACTCAATTATGCCACCGAAAAAGAGTTGTTGGCGGTTGTCTTTGCAATAGACAAGTTTAGATCTTACTTAGTTGGAGCAAAGGTAATCATTTATTCGGATCATGCTGCACTTAAATACACTGCTCACTAAGAAAGATGCTAAACCTCGGTTGATCCATTTGGATTCTTTTACTCCAAGAATTTGACATAGAAATAAGAGATAAGAAAGGAGTAGAGAATTCGGTAGCCGATCACTTGTCTAGGCTCCGGTATAAGGAAACACATGAGTTGCCCATTAACGACTACCTACGGGACGACACGCTCCTCGCGATGCGCACTCTAACCCCTGGTATGCGAGATATTGTGAATTATATAGTTGCGGGTTATGTCCCACCGGGAGGAGATAAGAGAAAGCTCAAATATGATGCTCGATGCCACTTATGGGATGACCCATATCTCTATCGACTACGATTACGATGGAGTATTACGGAAATGTGTCCCGATGGATGAAGCGATGAAAATCATAGAGAGATGTCATGCATCACCCTATGGAGGACATTATGGAGCATTCCGTACGCATGCAAAGATCTGGCAAAGTGGATTCTTCTGGCCCACGATGTATCAAGATACAAAGGAGTTTGTTAGAAGATGTGCCGGATGTCGAAAACATGGAAACATCAATGCTCGAAATGCAATGCCACTCGAGAACAACCTACAAGTAGAGTTGTTTGATGTTTGGGGAATCGACTACATGGGACCATTCCAAAAATGCTGGAGATGCGAGAATACATCTTAGTGGCGAGTTGACTATGTGTCCAAATGGGTAGAAGCAATACCATGTCGAGCTGCGATTACAAGAACGCCAAGAAGATGTTCCATGAAGTGATATTCCCAAGATTTGGGACGCCTAGAATGGTCATAAGTGATGGAGGATCACATTTCATTGACAAGAGCTTCAAACAATTCCTGACAGAATATGGAGTTAAGCATAATGTTGCAACTCCATACCATCCCCAAACAAGCGGTCAAGCGAAACATCAAATAAGCAAATCAAGAACATCTGAGAAGACCGTGGACGAAATGGGAAAGAAGTGGAAGTACAAGCTTCATGATGCACTATGGGCATATCGAGCTGCATATAAAACATCCATAGGCATGTCACCTTATCGGCTAGTATATGGGAAGACATGTCATTTGCTGTTGAATTAGAATTCGAGCTCCTTTGGGCAATCAAGAAATGGAACATGGATCTCCATCTAGGCGGCAGAATCGTCGAGATGCAAATATCGAGCCGGAAGAGTGGAGAGAAAAGGCTTATCATAGCTCCAAGATTTATAAAGAGAGAACCAAAAGGTGGCATGACAAGAGAATCAAGCACAAGGAGTTCAAGCACTGGAGACAAAGTTCTATTATTCAACTCAAGAGTAAAGCTCTTCGGTCATGGAAAACTTAGAAGCAAATGGGAAGGACCATTCAAGGTGGTTGAAGTTGCATCTCATGGCGCTATCACACTTCGAGGATGATTCGGGTAACATATTCAAGGTAAATGGTCAACGTTTGAAAGTTTTTCTTGAACCTGAGAAGATAGAAGAAATTGATGTGATTGAATTCTTACAATTTAAAGATCCAATTTAAAAACTGTTCCATAAAGACTCTAGACAACTAAGGCTCGAACAATTAACACTTAATCTGTTCCACGAGTTTTGTTGTCTATTTGAGTTGTGCAGGATTTGGAAGTCAAACATGCAAATCACAAGAGTGAGAGATTATGCCAACATCCAGCTTGGGGGAGAGCACCCCCTTGTATCTAGCTAAGTACTTCTTGTTCCTTCTTTTATATTTTAATTTGTTTGTTATATATTTAGTTCTATTTAAGTTGCTAAATAAAAGGAGGGTGTATGAGTTTTTGCATGCTCAAATAAGTTCCTAGAATAAACTCTTTGGAAATGATGAATAGTTGCTCTGCCGTAATTCCTTTCAAGTGTCTGTTTTCAACCTAGAACTCTCCCAAGTTTTGGACACACTGTTTTGATCTAAGATTTGCTCTGAACCTAAAACTTGTGGGTAGCGAATGCTTGATCTAAGTCTAGGTGGTTGACGGGTATGATATGGGAAGGTCTGAGCTGCTTGTTTATCTTGTTCTAAGTGATACTAGAGTTACGGAGAATTTATCTTTTGAAAATTTAAAGCTGCTGCATGATGAGTTCTGTATGATGAGAGTTTGAATTCCTACCACGCCATATATACATGCTTACTAGACTAGGAAGTCCACTTATACTTACTTATGCTTTGAGTGTGGTCGATTGTGTTGACCCTTAGAAACTCGTCATACAGTTAAAGTCAAGATCACACACACGTACATCATGCACCCCTCGCTACTTCTACCCTAGAAGTACGCGCCACCATATTCATCCATTTAGACACATCCTAAAATTGTTCTACTCCTACACTGGGAGTGAGCATCAAATATCCCTTCATCCATTGCTAGCCCTTTGTTATCCAATAAAGCTCCAAGGATACGTTTGCTGCTACATCCATCAATATTTTCAAGGAAGAGATCAAGGTGCTTTATCATCATCAAGAAAAAAAAAAGAAGAAGAAAAAAAAAAAAAAAAGAGAAAAAAAGGAAAAAAAAAAGAGAAAAAAGAAAGAGAAGAGAAGAGCAAGAAGGAATGTCCCAATAATGTTCCATCATATGCGAGATTTTCAGCTGCCCAAGTTCTCCCCAAATTCTTCATAGTTCAAGGGAGGTAATTTTCAGCTGTCCAAGTTCTATCCAGATTCTTCATGGTCCAATTTTAAAGGAGGTATGAATTTCTTCAAGGAGCAAAAGTAGAAGTTAGGTGTTCACCACTATCATCCCTTTTCCTCCTTCGTTTCTTCTTATATCCATCATCACCATTTTCCACTACCACCATATATCCACTTAACCCATATATAGGACCACACACATGCACATCTTGATTTGATTGTATGTCAAGTTTCTTCGGATCCATGGTTTGACTATGCAACATAGGTATAAGCTCCCACCTACAAACTCTACATAAGCCTATTAGAGGTAGGGTGAGAGAGTGAAGGCACAATGTTACTATGCCTTATGCCGAAATACCACATATCATGAGTGAAGAGAGAAGGCATACATCATCGGTGCCTTGGTAAGGATCGAAATACCACATATGAGAGATTTGAGAGGATCATACAAAGGAATCTCGAGTTTTATTTGAAAATCTTGCAAAACTCCGAAATGAAGGTAGATCAAAGAGCTAGAGACATAGTGCTTGACTTGGCCGTTACGTCTTTCAAGCCGCTCAAGACCCAAGTGAAGGCTACAAGCCCCATGGTGGAAGGTAATATGGGTAAGTTGGAAGTCAGAATAGTTTACTCTAATCCGGAGGAGAGTTCTTGTTTGAACGCATGTGTACTTGTGAGGCGTAAAAGCATTGTAGCAACTCCTGATCCTCTGCTGAGTTTAGCTTTGCTCAGGGACGAGCAAAGGTTTAGCTTGGGGGAGTTTGTTGACGGTAGTTAACGTCAATTTTTAACCGTCAACATAGCTTCTATAACTGCAAAAAGATGTTCACCAGTATAGGTCTAGAGGTTTGAGCTAACAAATTCCACGAGTTTTGGTGCACCTATGTTTTGCAGGGCTTATACGGAAATAGAGCTAAAATGGATAAAGTCATTGAATAAAAGTATCTCAAATGATGAATTGGACTACACCATTGTGAAGGGCTCGTCGTGCTGATCGAAATGGATATATTATTTGCTATATTTGGGCTCCTAAATAAAAAGATATGAAGCGAGAAAGATTCACATGAAATAATGAAAGTCCACGCGACATTGGCGACGGACCCCGCGGCGTCGGGCGATGCCCGGCCGGCAAGGCGGGCCCGCGGCCCCACACGCCTGGCGGCTGCCTCCAACCGGGGACACGCGCGCGCGAAACGGCCAACCCGAGGCACCGACACATGGCGGGCGGTCGGCGCGCGCGCGCTGCGCGGAGGCGGGACGCGGTTTCCCTTCCCCCGGAGCGACGTGGCGGCACCGCATTGGCCGAGGTGGCGGGCGGCGGCCCGAGCGCCGTTTTGCGCGGTTTGCTCACCCAGGAGCGGCTGGGCCGGTTGAACGGCGGCCCAGCGGCCGGAAGCTTCCGGACTTCTCCGAAGCGCACCGGCACTGGTTCGACCGGTTCGGGTCCGGTTCGGGGCCTAAACGGCCGGTTCTTGGCCGGTTTTCTTCGCGAATCGACCGGGGAATATGCCGGGATTATTCTCTTCATCTCCACCCTCCATTTAGGTCGGTTTTATCTAAGGGTGGAGAATAAAAGTGGCGCGGATCGATGACGTGGCGATACTCCACCCGGGGCTATATAAGGAGGGCGCCCCCTAGGGTTTTTCGATCATATCTCTTCTACAAGATCAATTCTAGGGTTTCAATTCCTCATCTAATTAGAAGAGGGTCCCTCTAGTTCATCTAGTTCTAGTTCTAGTTCATCTAGTTCTAGTTCTAGTTCGTCTAGTTGTATCTAGAAAATAGGGAGAGAGAGGAGGAGGAGAGAGCGAGGAGGAGCCGGATCTGTCGGATCTTCCTCAACATTGTAAAGTTGCGGCATCTAGTTCGTCTTCCAGCTACTCTCCGGGTTCTATAATTATTATTTCTAAGTTCGAGTTCTTTATTTAATTATTACTTTATTCTATTTACTTGATCTTTGCTCGTATTGAGTGCTCTAGTTATTCTAGATAATTAGAGTAGTAAACGCTAGTGTAGACGTGGTGTCTAGGCTATAGTTTACACGAGTTTGCGCCCAATCCCACGGATAGTTGTGGTAGCCCCGGAGGTGACAGGCTACGTCGGGCCTTTGTATTCCACCACGTTCGGGTTGGTGTTTCGTAGAGCTTTAGGCACCTTCTCCCAACTACTATCTTCCCGAGTCTTTTCGAGAGTTGGAAAGGACCTGTGCTCCATAGTAAATATAGTATAGTAAGCCTGATTTTGATCATCCAATCAACTTAGAAAACTCTAGAAGGTTCCTCTCTACCCACCAAAAATATATATATCTTTCTTTTCTTATCTCTATCCTTGGATGGCCTTGTTTCTCTAGTACACTTCACGTTCCCCGTGGAAATCGATACTCTGGAATACTCCCGGGTGAAAGCTACATCGGTATCCGTACGCTTGCGGATTTTTCTGTGTGCGTTTAAAATACCCAACAGCGCCGTTGCCGGGGAAGGTTGAAAGCCAATGGATAATGAGCAGCACTGCACTAGATAATGTGATTGAGTTGCCTTTGTCATACTAACCCTTCTCTACGGATTACCCTTGTTTTGTCTACTTGTGTATCTTATGCGGGGTAATCAAGACTACTCTTCACGATAATTATATTGACAATCCGAAGCTTTATTCGGGGAAGGCTAGAAGCAAGTTGAAGAGGACCAATCAATCATCATCATCAACTCAACTTGGAAGTTTGTCGGAGCGAGAAAGTCGACCTTTCGTTCAAGACTTGACACCGGCATTTGAAGCCATGGCGAACAAGTCACTCCGCGAGTTCTCGGCTCCACTACGGACAACATTCGTCTTGGACCAGCTGCGGACATCGAAGGAGCTTTTGAGCTCAAGCTGCGATCAACATGGTGCAAGCAAGCCGGTTACGTGGGAAGGCCCATGAAGATGCTAGTGCTCATCTCCAACACTTCCTGGAGATTTGTAGCACATTCACTATCAAGGATGTCCCCGAGAGATGCTATACTACTTCGCCTCTTCCCATTCTCACTCTTGGGGAGAGCGACGATGGTTCTATGCCAATAAGGAGAAGAATACTACGTGGGCATTATGTTTCACTAATTTCTTGGTGAAATTCTTCCCCATGGGCAAGACAAATGCTCTTCGCGGGAAGATATCAAGCTTTCGGCAACATCATGATGAGGCTTGTCCCGGAAGCTTGGGAGCGCTTTCAAGATTACATCCTCGAGTGTCCTCATCATGGCATGGAGAATTGGCTGCTTATGCGAGACATTCTACCATGGGCTCGACAACGGCACACGTGAGACGATGGATCTTTGCTGGGCCGGAGGTGCATTCTTATCACTCACTATTCCTCGGGCCACGGCTCTTGTGGAGAAGATGGCATCCAACTAAGGTTGGAGTGAAGAAAGAACTCGAGACCCGCAAGAGAGGAGGAGGAATGCACCAGGCGAAGGAGGTAGACATGCTATCTCGCAAAATGGATACGCTAATGAAGAGGCTCGATGGGAGAGCCACAGAGAAGAAAGAAGTCATGCATATACGTGATGCTTGCATGACATGTGAAGAGTGTGGAGAGGCTGGGCACACGGGTGCTAACGCGCCGGCCGAAGGAGGACGTGAACTACCTCAACAACAACAACAATAATAATTACTATCGTCCTCGGGAATCAAGGTTGGAATCAACAGCGAGGTCTAACTACTCGAGGCAATTATTCGAGCAACTATCAAGGTAACAACTCCTCCTACAATAATTACAACCGGCCGCCTTTGAGAGAGTTAGTGCTTGAACCAAGGCAAGATGATGGACAATGCTGTCCAAGAAGGCGACATCAAATGACAAGGTCCTAGAGACACTCGGCAACAGAATGGATGGCTTTTCTAATGCCATCAAGAGTCGGCTCGGCTTCAACAAGATACTTGAGTCGCGGGTACAACGGCTTGTCAACCTTGCTCCCTCCACTGGTCAAGGTAAATTGGCAGGACAACCCGAAGAGCTCGAAACTGCAAATCTTGTTGATATATTCAATTTAGAAGATAGCCGGAGTGATCCATCGAAGGGATCATGGATTGACTCAACTCTGCCAATCAAGAAGGGCGATCCAGGGAGACCAGTCATCCCGATCTCCATTGAAAGTACCAATTTCAATGAGGCAATCTGTGATTTCGGTGCAAGCATCAACATCATGCCAAGAGTGCTATACGAGAAGCTATTCAGATACCCCCTAGCATACACAACCATGTGCTTGCAGCTTGCAGATCAGTCACTCCGTGTTCCCTTGGGAATACTTGAAGACATATGTGTACGAGTGGGCAACTCGTATGTTCCTGCGAGACTTCGTGGTAGTGGATACGAGCGGTGATGAAAGGTCCCCTATCATTCTCAGGACGACCATTCATGAACAACTGCTTTGGAGCTATCATGTATGCCAACAACGCCAAGATCATCTTCAACATCAAGGGCAAGAGAGAGACCTTCTTCTTCAAGAGCGAGTCTTTGCAGTTCCCAGCACACCCTCATCAGCAGAACAGTGAGAAGAAGAAGAATCCAGCTAAGAAGAGCAAGAACAAAGATAAGAAGACCAAGAAGACGGAGACAGTGAGGATGGTCACTGCAGTCCATAAGGAGCATGACCACTTACTCAGATCCCCACGTCGATCAAGAAGGATGACCCGGTGTCCCAACCATTCAATGCTCCATCAACGAAGCTCTTTCAATAAAGCTATCGTGACACCGGATCGGGCATCAACATTATGGCCAAGGTAACCTATGAGTATCTATATGGCACTATGCCTTTGGAGCCCACCTATGCACGCAGTGCGAGATGGCGGATCGGACATTCCGCTTCGTCGAAGGAGAAGTGAAGGATGTCCTCATCCCGAGATAGATGACCATTATGTCCCTACTTGACTTCCTAGTCATCGATATGGGAGATGACTACGATCCTCCAATCATCCTAGGAAGACCATTCCTGAACACCACCAAAGCTATCATCTATATTGGGACGGGAGAGATTCACTTCCACTTTTCCACGAGAAGGTACGCCGCTACTTCAACAATAATTATATAATCACCGAGGAGCCCAAGAAGAACGAGCAAGGAGAAGGCAGCGTACCCGTCGCGAGAACAAGAAGAACATCACTACGGATGGATGGGGCGACTATGAGGAGAAGTGTCTAGATATGAAGATCGGTACCACTGAAGAGAAGAACGTTGTAGAAGAAGAGGTGCTACCGGCGGAGAAGAGAAACAAGTGATCCAAGAAGCTTCTTTCTCAAGGTCAACCTCTCCAACAAAGAACGTGTGGAAAGTAAAAGAAAAATCAGAATTGATTTCAACACAAGAGGCGACATCATCGGGCGCCGACCAATGCACCCCTTGAAAAATGAGCGAACATGACAAGTCCTGTTCGGAGGACTTAAAACCACCGAACGCCGCGCCAAGAGGTAACTTGGTATTTATCAGCAATTCACTTTTCAGCATTGTAATTTTACCTTAGCATATTTATTTTCCTACTTACATCTTAGTTGCTTCGTTATGTTTTTATATCTGCATTAGAAAAGAAAATAAAGATGTTTTGCATTTGTATCCAAAAAAAAACTTTAAGCCCCATGTGGATAATCATTCACCGTAGTGGCACAAAAATAATTTCTCACATATTTATCTTTCCCCATCGCATTCCTTAAATAATAAAAAGATAAAAATATTTCTTGTGATTACGTTAGAACAAGTCTAAGTTAAGAAAGTTCTAGACAACCAAGGCCTAGAGGTTTTATCACTAACACTTAATCAGTTCCATAAGCTTTGTTGTCTATTTGAGCTTCACACGAACATCAAGGATCATGAAGAGCTAACGAGCGAAGGACATCCAATTCCTTTGTCGGAGTGCTTTGTCCATGACACTTGAATCTTTGTCTCCAACGGCAACTATCTACGACACTCTGGAAGACTAGAACGTCTTCGGTGCACATCAGCAACATCGCGAGACTATGTCAACATCCGGCTTGGGGGAGAGCATCCCCGTGTACCAAGCTAAGTGTTTCCAACTTATCTATTTATGCCTTGTTAGAATGTGCTTTATTAAAACTACTAAAAAAAGATGCATAACCATAGAAACCCGAGAAAGATTTCCTTATTTATCTTTTGGAGAGCTCTTGTAATCTGTCTTAAAAGTTATCCCCTAGAATAAACTCTACATGGAGATGATGAATAGTCACCGCCTGGACCACCGGCCGCAGCGGGTACGCCCCCCATCGCCGGATCCAAGGATGCGGATCCGGGACTTGGGAGCGCGGGAAAGGTGCTGCCGCCGGCCACCACATTGACCACGCCGGAGAGGGCTACCAGCGCATGGGAGCCTTCGGGTCCCGCCGCCGCTGCAGATCGGGCGCCTGGATCCAGTTGCCGGCTGAGCGCTGGACGCGACTTCAACGTAGCCCAGGCGCCGGCGGTGCGCTCGCGAGCCCCAGCCTCAATCTGATTCGAGGAGTGCCTCCACGCGCTCCAGCAATAGCCTCGTCGCAATGGCCGGATCTGGGCCGCCGCAGTCCAGCCAGCAGCGCGCCGCGCCACCAAGCACCAAGAGGACCGGATGGATCCGTGTGCCAGGCAGCACGGCCCCCTCCGTCCAGCCTGCAATATGGCCGACGGGAGGGGGAGGACGACGCGCCGGCGAGGAGGCAAGAGACGCCACGCACGCAGATCCGGCTTGCAGGGGGCCGGGTCTGGGCCTGGGAGGCGAGGATCCGGAGGCTCCATGGCCCTCTTCTCCGCAACCGGCCACCATGTTGCCGGATTGTTTCCACGGGGAGGGGAGAGAGGGGAAGGAGGGAGGTCGAGGTGCTGCTAGCAGCCTTGTTGAGCGCCGCAGCTGGCTGCCGCCACCGCTAGCTGGAGGGCAGCAGCGGCGGCCTTCGGTTCGCCCCCGAGTTGCCCCCCGCAGAGGCCTGGTCTCTGTCCGTAAGAATCGGATCGATCTGCCCCTTTGGTTGTGGTTGGAGGAAGGCGGTGCCGCGCGCCAATTTCATTCCACAGATGCCCAGAACGTAGTCCTAATTGGTGGAAGATCCACTGTCTTTTACAAATTTGACACCAAAAGGGGATGAGGGACTAGATTACATAACCAATGCCGCCGCACGATCTTGCGGGTCGTGGTGTGCTAGGAGTGTTAGGGTTTTCGATCTCCATGTCGCCCCTAGAGCTGGGGCACCGCCGGCACTGGCGACTGCAGCGCAAGGACCGGACAGATTCGATGGTGGCGAGTAGCATCCATGACATCCCGCATGACTCGTTCAGGCTGATCCTCCTGCGCCTCGACTCCTCACACTCTTGCTCATCCGAGCGGCGTGTGTCTGTAAGCGGTGGCTCCGCGTCGTCACTGACGAAAGCCGAACCTTTCTCCGCCTGGCTAGGTCGCTCCACCACTTCAACCGTCGTCGGCCAGTACCACAACCACACCAATGTTGATCCCTGGTTCCTGCCCTTCTTGGGTCACGCATCGACCGCAGCCGCTTCTGCGTCGACAAGGGCTCGAGCGTCGCCGACTGCCGCTGTGGCTTGGTCCTTCTCCGCGCTAGGAACGTCCTATACAGGCTGTGTGCACGCTCCGTGCCAAAACTCGTCAAATACAACCCATTGGCACGCACATATGCGGATCGGTCCCGGTCCGCGTCCGCCCAACAAACGCTATCAATGAGTGGACGTACCGTGTGAACTGGAGTAACGGATCAGTTAGGCCTAATTAGAAATGGGCCAGACTATAATATGGGCCTCGGGAAAAAAGCCAAAATTTTGAGAAGGAAAGTGACTAGGTATACGCTGGGACTAAATGAAAATGGGCTGAACCAAAATAAAAAATAGACGAAAATTTTGCCTCTTTATTATTAAGGATAGATGCTTAGTGTGCATCTTTGACTACTAATAGTATCTTCTATAATGTATTCTTAAATCATATTAGGTATATGAGAATGTGTAAGTATTTTGAATACAAATCAACACATGGCTAGTGTTGTTTGAGGCATGTAAAGTTTTTTGGCACAACTAGAAACTACTTCACCCTGGAGGAGCCAATAATTTTGACCTCGGCTTAATGCAGCACTTGGTTTTGATGAGATATCCATCTGATTTTTCTTGCATATCCTCCATAGAAACAGGGTTCTTCCATCCCCAGCTCCGAACATCGTTTGAGAATTGGAGCCGGTCTCTTTGTTTCCAATGCTCTAGACCTTCCTGGTTTATTTTTTTCTCAATCACGCAAAAGCTTTGCGCGTTTTTGTATTAAGGAGAAAATTGTTTTACATCAAGGGGCGAATAAGATTTTCAATGATCACAGCCCCGGCACAATTACATTTAGGTGATTACTCTATTAACTAAACTCCCCAGGCGCTTGGCGCCGGCCTGAATCAAGAGTGACGCCTGCTGCTTGATCGTCTCCTTTATCGCGTTCTGTGTCGTCGCCGCGCCATGGAAACACCTTGCGTTCCATTCTTTCCAGACTTCCGAGGAGATTAGAGCAAACAAAGAGTCCGCCCCTTTCTTCTCCTGTGGCCATTGCGTGCGCCATACCTCCCACCAGTCCGAGACTGAGCCGGCTGGCTGTGCAAGTGGGTTAGCACCGAGAGCCGCTGCAGCTTCCACCCAAAGCTGCCTTGTGAAGACGCAATTGACAATGATGTGATCAATTGTCTCTTCCTCCTGGTCACAGAGGAGGCACTTGTCATGCGTGGGTAAGCCATGTCGTCTCCTCCGGTCTGTCGTCCATTGTCGTCGTCTGATAGCCAACCAAAGGAAGAACTTGACTCGCAATGGCGCCCAAGTTTCCCATACTCGAATGCACCCTGGTATGGGGTGTGAGCCCAGGTGTAGCGCCCGGTAAGCCGAGCGCACCGAGAAACTGCCGTCCGGCGACCACCTCCAAACCAGCCTGTCCGGTGTGTTGTTGAGCTCCAGTTCGTTGATCGCGTGCCATACCCGGAGGTACTCAATGGCTGCCTGCGTGGACACTCCGCCAGTGATAGTGCGTATCCATCGCCGGTTGGGCAGCGCTTCGGCGACAGTTATTGTGTTGGCTGTCCGCTTGGGCACGTACTGCATCAGGGTTGGTGCGTATCCTTCGTGGTTTATGACTGTCAAGGTCAATTCAACCAGGACAGCATAGTCTTCTGGGAGATCATTTGTCATCTTCTTCAGGTACAAGGAGATGTGGTTTTCTTCTTTGTCGAGGCAAATCGACCATTTGTATCCACCGGCTGTGAACTCTGGGGAGTACCGTGGGTTCTCCATTCCAAAGAAGTTCGCAATGCACCAGGTGTAAACTTTAGCCTCAGGCAAGGTGCTCGTATACTTGATGGAGAGTGTCTCTGACGTCGTCTTTGCTCTTGTGGCGACATCTTTGTTGAACTTGACACCAAAGGAGGGCACCACTGATGTCGTCTTTGCTTTTGTGCTGATAACTTCAATGAACTTGACACCAAAGACGCAGTTTGGCAAGGAATCCATATATGGACTCTTCAGTGCCGCGAGCTTAATCATGCATCGCTTGCTGGAACTTGTGCACGCATTGTGGAAAATATGTCTCACGCGATGTTCAATATGCTTTTCAGACTGATCATGTATGCTCATCATCAATATGAAAGATGCGTCAACGGTAGTGTATGGTTGTATTGAATGTGGAGACAGCTCAAGCTGAGGGAGACAAACTGTTCATCGTAGCTATTTCTGTCGACAGGATTCAGATTCAAGAACCAGTGTCATGGCCCAAGATCCTGAACACTCTAGAGTACGTGCATCCTTCACCCATGCCATGAAGGGAGGAAAAGTTGTCGATGCTCCACTTAAACGTTGCATTGTCTGGATAATGCATCGAAAAAGAGGTTGCCCATGGCTCGGCAGATCTTCCGCTCCAGGAATTATTCCTCTTGCGATTGTTCGGCGGCGGCAAACGGAGGCTTGGAACCAATAATCACTCGAGACTCGACAAACGCAGTGGTTTTTGTAGATCAGAAAACGTGTCGCCTTCTGACTCCAACAACTCGATGAGAACACGACCACGTACCGCGCAGCGGCTTTTGTACATCAGAAATCGTGTCGCCCCCGACTCGAACTCGCCGTCCGAGTAACGTGCGCGCGCGCGCACGATGGGACGCGGCTGTTGGGTTTTCCAATCCTGAGGCATGTAAAGTTCAATCAAATATACCATCCAAATAAACGAGAAGTTGTTGACCTTTGTCACAGGAGGACGAGGAGGTGGTATAAAATTCTGAAGTGTTTGCTTGTTGATCTACAAGTATCAACTGTATTGCGTTGGCTCTTTCTTGTATAGTTCTGAAATATGTCATAAGATTTTATATGTGGCTGTTTTCTGTTTTTCTTAATTTTATTCCTCGTGCGTATATACTATATGTATATACCGAAACTTTGGGATGGCAGTAACTCTTAATTTGCATTCGGAATAAAATTCCTACGAATCGTCTGGGCTTGGAAGCAACGCGCATCGCAAGTTCGCGACCGCATGGGATCCAATCCAGCGCAGACAGGTGGGACCAAAATTCTCAGCATGGCGGCTGCATATATATGGCCCGGCCGGTTGATTCCATCGCTCCTGCGAATCGCAGAAACGTTAGGGTTTGCGATCCTCTCCAACCAAGGGCGGCACCTATGGAGGTGGCACGGCGGCGGCGCCGCCGCAATAACCATAAGGCGGTGGGGGCCGAGGACGTGAGGAGCATCAATGACGTCTCGGACGACCAGCTGTGGCAGATCCTCCTCCGCCTCGACTCGCCCGTCTGGCTCATCCGCGCGGCGTGCGCCTGCAAGCGATGGCGCCGCGTCGTCACCGGCGCCGACGAAGGCCGCGCCTTCCTTCGCCTCGCCAGCTCACTCCACCCGCCCACGGTCGTCGGCCAGTACCACAACTATTACTTAGTCAATCCCAAGAATCGATTCATGCCCTCCTTGTCGCCGGCTGCTGCTGCCATCGACGACTGTCACTTCGACGTCGGCCACTTACGTTTCAAGAACTCGTCTTGGCACGTCACCGACTGCTACGGCGGCCTCGTCCTTCTCCGCAGGTTACATCGGGAGTATCCAGCTCTGGTGCCAAACCTCGTCGTCTACGACCCATTGACACATAATCACCGGAAGATCTACAGTCCGCCACCGCCGCACAGGCAGCTTAATGGCGCCGACATTAGAGACGCCTTTCTGCTTGACGGCGACGACGGCAACATCTCCATATCAAATTTCAGGGTGTTCTACTGTTGCTGGAAGACGACGGGTAACGCCGATCCTGATGCCTGTGTATTCTCAACAGCAAAAGGTGGGGACTGGCACTTCGTGAAAGAGGACGGATTTACCTATCACAGTTGGAGCGTGGCTGGCCACCTCGACAGATCCCTGTACCTGGGGATGTTCTCGGGTTTCGTCGCAGCCCTAGACAATACTAGATTGGTGTTCTCCAAGGTCGCACTGCCCATCCGCCAGAACATGCTAAAAAACCGCCAATGGCGGTCGACATTCACCGTCGTCCATGAGGCTGGGCTTGGTCCCGCTTCGCCGTCAAGGGCTAGCATCGTCCATGTGCGTGGTGAGGAGCTAGAATTGTTCCGACGGGTCAATGGCAGTGGCGAGTGGATGCTGGAGCACATCATCACCAACTTGTCGGAGACGGCCGTGACACGTGGTCTCTTTGTCTCCCTGGAGAAGAAGCACGAGTATACGAGATGGAGCAACTGGGAGACCACAACTAGGAACGGTATGGCGTGGAGCACCATGGCCAGCGGTAGTAAAGCCGACGGCGCTGCGATCGCTATCTTGTCACCACGTCGTTCAGATGATTCAAATAATATCATTTGCAGTCGCTGGTTATGCACTATTGATGTAAATACACTGGAGCTGCAGGTGTTGCCGGAGGTACCAGTGGTGCCGGAGGTACCGTCTTGTGATTTGACAACGTCGATCTGCACCTACACGCTGCCATGGCCTCAGTTCTTGCGGCCATGCCCGTAGCTAAGCATGGCATTTGAACCAGCATCGGTTTATATCACTTACCATTACACTACTATTCATATATCGTTTATTTATTTATTTAGATGTTGGCAGGAGAGTCAGACATTTCTAGTAGTATTATTTGATTAATTTCATTGCAAGAGCAATCTTTTGTTTTGGTCTCATTAACAAATTCAAATGCCCGGTCCAAAGTGTTGTTTATTGCTTTCATTTGTTGACGTCCACCTTTTTATGTAAAGAGAACTACATGATTATCTGATCGGACCACGTTAAAAGTGTAGGTGTATCTCGTGGTACACGTGAACTTTTTTTGGGTTTCTGACCTGTTCATATCGATTTCATGTTTTGATAGCTTTCACAAATCTAGTGCTTTTAGGAAATGCAAGGTCGGATGATTTGTGTCGTTATCTATAACTAATTAACATGACATTAAGGTGTTTTTTTTACGGAAAATACCGTGGGAGTTCCCATCTGATTTGAGCGGTGGCACCGGCCACCGGCGCTTGGGAAGACGTGGAGTAGTTCGAGGCAGATGCCCTTGTCACCGTGGGCGCTATAATGTGAAGTTACGATGCGGCTGGTCTCGCTTCGTTTTGGGCAGGGCACGACGCGAGGAGGATCTGTCACCGCCAGCGGCCATGGGCGGACCTACGTTCATGACTGTGGGTGCCCAAACACCCACAAAATTTAGAAAAATCACTATTAGAAATAGATTTTTACCATGATTGCGGATTAAATATTCACACCTATAAGAGCGAGGAACCACCCTCTAATTTGCTCTAGATTCGCCCCTGCCAGCGGCCGTGGAAAACGGACTACCACATCAGGCGGTTATTCTCGCTATTGGTCGGCCCCGTTGCGGAAGCAACCATGATGCGGGGAAGATTTACATGTGCGCCCCGCGCTCGCAATCTTCGCGCCTAGGAGACGATGGCAGCGGCGGCCGTAGAGATCTTGCAAGGGAGCGGATGCGGGGAAAGAGGGCGGTTGCGGGGGCGGGTGTTTTGGGCGGCGATGAGCGGAGGGAGGACGGGCAATGCGATAATGCCAGGCGGGTACGTGGGCGGGTAACAAATCTCATGGGTGTAAAAAGTTGGCGGTCATTGCTTGTTTTTTATAGGAGTAGGTATGTATCCTATGTCATATGTTAGGAATCAGGAGTGGATCCACTTGTCAGCCTCAACGGGTAGGGAATTTTTTCCAGTGATAATGGATTTTGATTCCTTCGTTTTTTTTTAGTAAGGCCCTGTTTGGTTCATGGGACTAGGGACTAGGGACTACCCATGGACTACTAGTCCCTATTAGCCCCTCAAGAGAGACTAGTGGACTAGAGACTATTTGTCTCTCTTTTAGTCCCAATGTTTGGCAACTTAGTGACTAATTGGGACTAAAAATTAGTCCTAGTCTCTAGTCCCTTGGAACCAAACAGGGCCTGAATACTCGTAGATAAGAAATAAAATCCACATGACAGTAAGGCCCTGTTTGGTTCCAAATGACTAGAGACTAGGGACTAATTTTTAGTCTCAATTAGTCCCTAAATTACCAAACATAGGGACTTAAAGAGGGAAAAGAGGGACTAATAGTCCCTAATCCACTAGTCTCTCTTGAGGGGCTAATTGGGACTAGTGGTGGGCAGTCCTTAAATTACCAAACATAGAGACTAAAAGAGGGACTAATAGTCCCTAGTCCACTAGTCTCTCTTGAGGGGCTAACTGGGACTATTGGTCTATGGGTAGTCCCTAGTCCCTAGTCCCATGAACCAAACAGGGGCCCTGTTTGGTTCATGGGACTAGGGACTACCCCTGTTTGGTTCCAAGGGACTAGAGACTAGGGACTAATTTTTAGTCCCAATTAGTCACTAAGTTGCCAAACATAGGGACTAAAAGAGGGACTAATAGTCCCTAGTCCACTAGCCTCTCTTGAGGGGCTAATTGGGACTAGTAGTCCATGGGTAGTCCCTAGTCCCTAGTCCCATGAACCAAACAGGGCTGTCTATAAACAGTTTTCTGTTCGGTTTCGTATCGCATCCTGTAACAGAAATAAAATCTACAATTCTACATTATTACTAAAAAAATATATTGGTCGGTGAAAAATATGTATACTCTTATAGGTTTTGCCGTTTCGGACAAGATTACGCATTGCGTGGGATTATATATACATATATACACAGAGACAGATCGGGGCCGCCGTTGATGCCGCGAGAGAGAAGATTGAATCGAATAGAAGTGTTCGCGCTGTGTAGTGGCGCGTTAGGGCCTCCGATCTCCCACGGCGCCCATGGAGCGTCGGCACAAGAACCGGAAGGCGGTGGTGTCGGGGGAGGAGCCGAGGTGTGTCGCCGATGATGTCCCGGACGAAGTGCTCAGGCTGATCCTCCTCCGCCTCGACTCCCCGCTGTGGCTCTTCCGCGCCGCGTGCGCCTGCAAGCGATGGCGCCGCATCGTCGACGCCAGCGACCACGGCCGCGCCTTCCTCCGCGTCGCCAGCTCGCTCCACCCGCCCGCCGTCGTCGGCCACTACCAGAACAATATCAGTGGCGGTCGCCGGTTCGTGCCCTCGTCGCTGCCAACGCCCATCAACGTCAACGGCAGCCGCTTCTTCCTGGACTTCATCCCCCGGAGCCTCGTCGTCACGGCTGGCACTACCCCAATCGACAACTGGGAGGTCGCCGACTGCCACGGCGGCCTCGTCCTCCTCCGCCAGGGAAGTCGCTTCCAGTCGGACTCGGACCTCGTCGTCTGCGACCCATTGACTCGCCGGTGCCGGTGGATCCACCATCCACCCATTGACTCGCCCAGGGTTGCTGCTCCCCACTACTTTGCAAACGTCTCTCTAATCGATGGGGACAATGGCAAGATCTCCATATCAAATTTCAGGGTGCTGTGTAGGTCAGACTACGACGACGAGTTCATAGGTTCCCAGCTCCACGTCTTCTCCTCGGCGGACGGCGGCATCGGGGACTGGCGCTTCGTGAGGCGGTCACAACTCGACGACCGCAACCGCGACGGCTTTGGGCACGTGGCTGGCCGCGCCAACGGATCTCTCTACCTCGGTTTGCTCTCCGGCATTGTGACAGTACTTGACAAGGACAAGCTGGAGTTCTCCAAGGTCGATCTGCCGGTGCCGCCCATTCATAGAAACGACCACTCGTCATTCGCCGTCGTCCAATCAGCTGCCGCCGGCCTCGATCCATGCTCGCCGTCGCCACCGCTAGTGTACATCGTCCACGTGCACGGTCAGACGCTCGAGTTGTTCCGCCGGGTCCATGACAGCGGAGAGTGGGTGCTGGGGCACAGCATCCCCAAGCTGTCTAGAGCGACGCGTGGGCTGCCAGGCTGCCCGGATCCCAAGCGTTTGTGGTGGCACATGGTTGAAGTTATCGCTGGAGGCACAGGATTCGCCATCTTGTCTGCATGGGTGTCATCAGCCCGGGGTACGAGTAATATGACTTTGCTATTCTGTTTCAATGTGGACACAATGGAGCTGCAGGCGGTGACCAATGAGGCCGCCTACTGTGGGAAGACGATGACCTCCACCTACACGGTGCCATGGCCTCCCTCTTTGCGTGCCCACCCGCCTTTCCTAAAGCCTAAATCTGTATCTCCTATAAAAGCAAACCCCCCAATGTTTCAGTTTTCACATACAAGCTAGCCAGGTGTCGTGCTTCAATTGATCAGTATCGTGCCATTATATTATATAGGTGCTACAACACCAACTCCAACAGTTTGCTAAAATTCACTTGGCAAATCTATAGTTTTGCCAAGTCCCAAAGCCAAATGCCAAGTGAAAAAATATGTCTTCTCCAATAGTTTGCTATTTGGATTTGGTAAATTAAAAATAAGTAGTCCACAAGCCTTAATTTTTTTTTTTTTGCCTGGATCGGTCTTTAGTACTACAGTGGTACTGTGTGCTTGTTTTATCTTCTGCCTGCTGTTCGTGTGGACGTTTATCAAGTACAGTATAGTATTTCACATCAGTACACAGCAGCTGCCGGATCAGCAAATCATCAGTTTTTTGGCTCAACTTTTTGCCGGCCAACAACACAAGTAGGAGTACGTACCACATCATCTGCAGCTGCCGACCACTTTCTTGTCACAAGCACGTACTCCGTACTACAACGCAGCAGTTGCCGGCCACCATCACACAGCAACCATGCACACGCGCGCACATCACACAGCAACCACGCACACCGCGCGCATGGGCCGAATATGCCAAGCGATGGAACGCGCGCAAATATGCGCCTGCAGGGAGAAAAAATGCCAAGCTTCCTAAAATGCCAAGTGCTTTTGCCAATTTATTGGAGCTTGTTTTTTGTGGTTTTACCAAAAATCCTAGGATGCCAAGTGCTTTTGACAAACTGTTGGAGTTGCTAACCCAATACATTCTATCAGCATTGTATTATTTGTTTGGTGGCACATTCTTATATTGCATCCTCTTATTAAAAAGCACGAGTGCAGTTTGTTCCTTCCCGCCGAGTATTATTTAGAGTTTTATTTATTTATTTTTCTATTAGGGCTGTGTCTTTCCTAGAGCCCAGCTGCTGCTTCTCCCAAGTGACAGTCACAATGCACGGCAGTGCCCTCGTTCCTGTCTAGCGATGGAGTCTCTGATATGGCCTAGTTCTTCTGTGTCGGCCAGGAGAAGAGGATCATCCTCTGATACGACAGACTTTGTGGCCTGTTTTAGATAGTGTTGCTGGAGACAATAACAACATATAGATAGCATAAAAAATGGTTGGTTATCCAAACAGACAAGTCGGTAGTAAAATTTGGCTAGCATTGCTCGAGATGCTCTTAGTGCCGGTATGAATATACGGTTCTTTTCTAATTTCTGTTTATTTTTATACATTGCAATTGTGAGTATGTGTCTGAATTCATGGCAGCAAGCAACTGTCAATTTGTATTTTCAGGTAACATTCGTGTAAGATATATCAGTTATTAGCTAAATATGCATACATATCCTTTATCTTGAGATACAAAAGATAGTGTTGTTAACACTCAAAAATGTCTAGGAGGAAAAATAATACAATGAACAAATTATGATGGCCCGGGACATGGTCGAGGTTAAGTGGCATCGCAAATGGAGATAAAACTCCTATAGAGAAGATGGCGAACCAACCCAGTCGGCTCAGCCGGCCAGGCCAGCTCCGGCCAGCTCTACCCTCCCCAGTTGGCTTAGCTAGGTCGCCAAGCCGGCTAAGCAAGGTGCTAGTTAAACCGCCAGGGAGCACTGGCCGGGCCCCGTGAAAACTGGCTAAGCCGGGTCACATAGGCGGCTAGGCCATCTCATTCCTGAGTCCAAACCGATTTGATCTCAAATCACATTTTGGTAAGTTTTTGTTGTGGGAAACATGGAGGGTATGATCTGGAGTTATTTTCCACGGGTATAAGACCACCCCCTCTATATATATGAGAGGATCATGGCCAATTGATCCTATCTATCAATCAACACAAATACCAAAACTCTCTTTTACCCTAATTTTGTCTTCTGGTGTCCGGTGCTTCTCTCCACGAAATTCATTGGCATCTTAGGCAGCCTTGCTGATTCTATGAGATCCTCCACATGCTTCCTCCTAATGGATCCTTCTGGAGGTGGTTCGGGAGCACTTCCAGCCATCGATGAGCTCCACATCGGCCTATCAGTCTCTAGATCAGTTTGGTCAGTTACGCTGTGTTATTGCTGCGTTGCAGGCTGTACAGACAACCTCTTTGGGCATCCAAAGGCCGCTAGTGTGTTGGCATGGACCAGATTCTTCGTCAGCATAGTTTTTCGTGACTCCACTGGGGATACTGAAGTGAAAGATGAATTTTCCACGAACCTGCAACATGGGATCAGATGGTGATGCGACAAAGGACTCGAGCGAATTCAATAGGGGCAACATCATCAACCCCACGTCTATGGAAGAGCTATCTCCAGAACTGAAGGCCCAACTAGACGCGAAGATGAGCGATCTTATGAAGGCCTTTTTGCAAGGGTGTTCTAAGATCGTCATTAAAGGGTGACTCAGTTCAAGGAGCCGAGCATTGATGATATCTTGGGATCTTCATTGGAAAAGGTAAACCCTGATGGTCCTCCTATGTCCTATGTATGATGATGCCCCAGTTTCGCAAGCTGTAATTGCCAAGATGTGTTGTTAGATCAGAATACTACAATTACACAAACTATACAACATATATAAGGGGTCTAACGCTCGGGGACACGTGGCGGTAGGAGCGGGAGCAGGGGCTGCGCATGGGTGGCAGGTGAGGCAAGTGCGGCGGCGGTAGTAGTGGGAGAGAAAGATAGGGTTGACCCCTTTCTTTTATTGATTTGATTCCAATGATTACATCTCCTATTTATAATCGGGCTAAGCCTCAACCTAACCTAACTAGGAGATCCTCATACTATGAATTCCCCTTTTTACAATTGGGTCATTACTTTATTTATCGAACTATTTCCAACTCTAGGATACTCAACTAGAAAACCTGACAGACGATGGATTGTGGCAGCTCAAGGGGTTGCTTCCCCTACCGCGCCCGTGCGCCCCCTCTAAGGTGTCGGTTCCTTGCTTGCTGTGGCGGCGACGACGGCTGGGCCCCTCTCATGGGCCAGAATTCGCCCACATTCTTCCTCAATTTGTTGGGCCATAGTTGTACGTGTTATAATACCTCCCCCTTTTCCACTCAACGCGTCCACGCGGCGAAACACAAACCAGCTGTCAACGCCATTTGGTAGTTCTTCCAGGAAGCATTCTAGATTGTCTTCCATGGGGTCGTTGCTGACTATGTTCTCTCTAGTTCGGAGGCACAAAGTCGAAGCAATAGTTCAGAGTGCCAATGTTGTCGAAGAAGTGATAGGTTGAGGCATCTGATCTTGGTCCTTTGCAAGGTCCATTCTGCGCTACCCAGAGAAGATGCTTGGGGACTGAGGTATGCACTTTGAATGTAGCCATTACCTTGGGAGTTCGATCGAAGCAGCAAATGTGGTTGTCTGGTTCAAATTTAATGTAAAGGGGTGGTCAACACCAGATTGTCCTGCTGGCGAGTATCGTCGGTGAAGTGATGAGGTCTACTATGTCGCCGAACAAAAAGGAGCCCGTGTTGACGAGAACTACAAGTTGATGATGCCCCAAAGTCTTGTTGATGTCGATGGTAGTGTTCTCTACACGGATGAGTAGATGGCCTAATCCGTCGATGAACATTGTAGGCACGTGTGATACTGAATGACGGTGCAGCCATGGCTGCCTAAGAAGGATGTACGATGGCACCCCGTTCACCTAATGCGTCGTTGGTTGCTGGTTGTTGCCAAGTGTTAACATCTTTATGTTGGCCTGCCCTTCTTTGTTGACTAAATCTAGGAGATCCGGCAATAGGAATGATGTTGCTATAATATAGGGGTGGCTGTTGATGAAGATGAGGTCATCATCAATCCTCCATAGGGTTACATCTTTGCCATTTTCAAAGGCTAAAGCGACTATTCGTAGTTCCTGCTATTCTTTGATGGCTTGATGTAGCTTGTCGAATATGACGTGGTTGTGGTAGGTGAAGGTGTCCCGCACATTGGGCAAATGTGCTCACTATCCCTAGTGCGACATGGCATGGCATGAGACTAGATTGCGGGTCACAATGCCAGTGTCGGTTATAGAGGTACTGGTCGAATAAGATGAGTTGGTGATGCCCGACGCTGTGGTGGCCTGATGAGGGAGTAGTAGTATCCTTCCCGAATGTACGTCATGATCCTGCTGTCGTAGTCCCAGATGACACGCCCCAGGCTTAGCAGGGTGTGCCTAGGATGACATCAATGTCATGGCCAAGGTCGAGGAGGTAGGCATCCATGTTGAAGATGTTGCTAGTGATGTGCACTAAAACTGCGAATGATGTCGAGCAGCATGCTACCTCATCCCTATAGCCGACGACGATGGTGGTGCTAATAATGCAGTGTTCCTTGGCGCGGGCAAAGTAGACATCGATGACGTTGTGTGTAGCTCCTGAGTCAATGAGGATGTGGGTACCTGATCCATTGATCAAACCCTCGAGATACATAGGGAAGGCTCCTTGTATCTCAGAGTTTTGCTTGCCGATCAGCATCATGATGACATCGTTCGTTGATGATGACGGTGTCGGTGTCGGTGCTAGCGATGGCTGACGTCGACGGCGCCGATTGCCACGTGGTGGTACTAGCCGTGACTCCTCCGTAGCTCGACGTGTGGCCTCTGCGTTGACGGTGACCTGCTGGTTGATGGTGATGAAGGGGGCGATGGTGCACGTGTCCATCGTCTCGTTCTCAGCGTTCGTCATTGTCATGGTTGGTTTCGGTCATCGTGCCTATTCTCCACTAGAGACATCTGTTGATGTCGGCGACCTCCCCATGAAGAGCATCCATCTTGCGGATCATTTTGGCGGTGATTTTTTTGGAGAAGCTCCTCTATATAAGGTATAAGTGGCCTAACACCCGGGGACAGGTGGCAGCAATAGCGGGAGCGGGGGCGCGGCGTGGGTGGCAGCAGGAGAGGGAGAGAGAGATAGGGTTGCCCCTTTCTTTTATTGATTTTATCTCAATGATTACATATGCTATTTATAATCGGACTAGCCTCAATTCTAAGCTGTTAGGAGATCCTTATAATATGGATTCTCCTTTTACAATTTAGTCCTTACTTTATTTATTCAACTATTTCCAATTCTAAAAGACTCAATTAGGAAACCTGATAGACGACGGATTGTTGCGGTTCAGGGGATTGCACCCCTGCCCCGCGGGCGCCACCTCTAGGGCGCCGGCTCCCTTACTGCGACGCGGCGGTTTTAGATAAGATTTTTTTAGAGGAATTTCGGGGGGGATAAACACATCCCCACCTACTTTTTATAATCCACAGATGCCGGTAAACCGGTGGGTGGAAGTTGGTTACAATGACTTGCCGCTAAAATGCAGGCAAGTGACCGGGCGTCGCCAAAGTGTGATTGCAATCACGAGGGCGAGCCTAAGAGGACTAAGCCTGAACCACTAACAACCTTAACCTTAACAACAACCAAAACAACAGGGGGGAGTATTACATAGGAAAGGAGTGTCTCCAAGCTTCTATTAAAGCTTGCTTCTTGGAGGGGATTCTGCAGCTCCAATCTCGGACTTAATTTTTGCAAGCATTCTTCAGTCGGACAATGTCAGGGGTTTGCTCCCTGAAGACCACTTCATTACGGTGCTTCCAAATTTCCCGAGTAGATTAGTAGTAGTAGGGGGTGTAGTATCTTCTTGGAGACATGAGGGGGGGGGGGGGGTTGAGTGTCCCGAGTCCCCGTACACTGGCGATCTGGGCAGGGTCCCATCCGATGCTGTTCCAGAAGCTCTGAACAAAATCGTAGCCAGAGAAGATGTGATCAACTGATTCATCCTCACGCCCACAGATGGCACAAGTTGCTTCATCAAGAATGTTTTTGCGCACCAGCGACGTCCGGCAATGGATTCTCCCTTGTGTAACCAGCCAACCGAACTTCACTCTTGGGGGAGCAAAGTGGCACCACACAAACTGAAAAGAGGGGCTCTGATGGTCACCTTTGGTAGAGGTTTTGTAGATGAGCCCCGAGGCCAGGCGATGACCTGGTTTCTCAAAGAAGCTGGTGCGCTGGTCAGGCTCATTTGTGAGGGAGGCACCCTGAAGCAGTGCCTCCAGTTGACTGAGCTCTTCGGCCGCTTGAGCCGAGAGGCGGCGCTGAAACTGCTCTCGGAGATTCACTTCAAAGGTGAAACTGACAGAGGCATCTTTCCCGGAGAGGTGTGAGAAGAGCGCAGGCATCATCTCTGCAAGCGAGAGGTCCCCGAGCCATCGGTCATGCCAGAAGGAGGTGTTCGGCCCGTCCCCCACTTCTACCGTGGTGATCTGTCTGTACGCCAGCCGGAGTTCTCTCAGGGTCGTCCAGTGCGAGCCATGTGCGCTCCCTGTCATGGTGGCAAGGTCTATGGTTTCTCTCGCCCAAGCCGCCCAAGAGGACCCCTGGGGATGATGCAGCCTGTGAATTAGTTTGAGTAACAGGCAGGCACTCCGGGTGTCAATTCTTTTGATTCCGAGACCTTCATCCTCCTTATCTCTGCACACATTCAGCCATGCTACCAAGCATTGGGCTCCAGACGTTGTATCCGTACCTGTCCATTAGAAAACTCTTCGCCTAGACTCAAGCGCATCAATAACCCCGGGGAGCAACTCCATGGCGCCCATTGCATATGTTGGCAGTCCATCAAGAACCGCGTTGATCAATGTCACCCGACCGGCAGTGCTCAGGAGGAGTGCCTTTCCAGGTGGCCAAGTATCTATCGACCCGTGCAATGAGAGGAGCAAATGCAGATAGCGGGAGCTTGATGTTGGACAGCGGCAGCCCCAGATACGTCTGTGGGAACGACCCTTGCTCACACTGGAGGATGCCAAGTAGGTCTTGCAGCTCATCATGTGGCACATGGAGTGGGGTGGCTGTGCTTTTGCCAAAATTGATCTTCAGGCCAGTGCACTGGGAGAAGCAGTCGAGAGTATGTTTCAGCCGTTGCACGCTGGAGCGGTCGGCTCTAACAAGGATGATAGTGTCGTCTGCATATTGTAGCACAGGGGCAGTTCCTTGGCAACGGGTGTCTGATCTCAGCATCTGCTCTAATTGCAGTTTGGAGCACATCAGCCACGAGTAGGAACAGATATGGGGACAGAGCATCTCCTTGGCGTAGACCCTTCCTGCAGGTGATTTTTGTTGGGCCTTTAATTGTACGTGTTACAGTATAATTCTGTAAGCAGATTTTTGTTCCGTTTCGTATTGTATGTAGTACCAGAAATAAAATCTACATTATTAATCAAAACTTTGGAGAAAAATCTACCATAGTTTGTACAGGTTTGGTCGTTTTCGATAAGATTACGCTTTGCAACTATCCTTTGATTTCGGTGGGATTTATATACATATATATGCACACGGAGTGATCGGGACGGGGCCGTTCGTGACACGAGAGAGATCTAATCGAATCGAAGCGTGCTCGCGGTTCGGTAGCGGGGCTTCGAATCCTCCATGGAGCCCATGGATCATCGGCACAAGAACCGGAAGGTGGTGGAGTCGGGGGAGGAGCCGAGGTGTGTCGCCGATGATGTCCCGGACGAACTGCTCATGCTGATCCTGCTCCGCCTGGACTGCCCGCTGTGGCTCTTCCGCGCGACATGCGTCTGCAAGCGGTGGCGCAACATCGTCGACTGCGACGACTGCGGCAGTGCCTTCCTCCGCATCGCCAGCTCGCTCCACCCGCCCGCCGTCGTCGGCCACTACCAGAACAAGGTCCGTGGCGGTCGCCAGTTCGTGCCCTCGTCGTCGCCGCCAGCGCCCATCAACGACCGCCGGTTCTCGCTCGACTTCCTTCCCCGGAACCTCGTCTTCAATGGCACCAGCAGCACCCTGGTCGACAACTGGGAGGTCCCCGACTGCTACGGCGGCCTCGTCCTCCTCCGCGAGGGAAGCGGCTTCGTGCCAGATCTCATCATCTGCGACCCATTATCACGCCAGTGGCGGCGGATCCACCATCCGCTGGGCCAGGGATTCCGCCGGTCGGCCGGTTTTGCTGATGGCTACTACTTGGCAAATGTCTTTCTAATGGACGGCGACGATGGCATGATCTCCATATCAAGTTTCAGGGTGCTGTATTGGTCAGACGCCGATGAGTGCAGAGGTTCTCATCAGCTCTACGTGTTCTCCTTGGCGGACGGTGGCGACTCCGGGTACTGGCGCTTCGTGAGGCGGACCAGGCGGTCAGAACTCGACGACGGCTTGGGGTGCGTGGCTGGCCGGGTCGACGGATCTCTCTACCTCGGCTTGCAAACCGGCGCTCTGACAGTCCTTGACAAGGACAAGCTGGAGTTCTCCAAGGTCGATCTGCCGACCAACCACAGAAACGTCTGCTCGACCTACGCCATTGTCCACGGCACCAGCGCCGGCACCCATCCGGACTCGCCGTTGCCACCGGTAGTGTTCCTCGTCCGCGTGCACGGTGAGACGGTCGAGCTGTTCCGGCAGGTCTGTGGCAGCGGAGAATGGGTTCTGGAGCACAGCATCCCCAAGCTGTTCACAGCGACAACGGGGCTGCTAGGCTGCCCAGATGGCAAGCGTTTCAGGTGGCAGAAGGTGGAAGTTATCGCCGGAGGCACAGGTTTGGCCATCTTGTCTGCATGGATAACAGAACGAGCTACGAGTATGACGAGGACATGGCTCTTATCTTTCAACGTGGACACAATGGAGCTCCAAACGGTCACCAATGAGGCTGGCTACTGTGGGAAGACCATGACCTCCTACACGGTGCCATGGCCTCGCTTTTTGCGTGCCCGCCGGCCCTTGCTAAAGCCTAAATCTACGTCTTTTATAAAAGCGAACCGCACTATGTTTCAATTTCCACGTGCTAGATATCGACGTGTCATGCCCCAGTAAGTGTCACGCATCTCTAATAAGTGCTTCAAATACCTTCTACTAAATGCCAGTACTTTTTTTTTTGGAGAATACTAAACGCCAGTACTACTAATTCTTCTATCAACGTAGAAGGCATCCATGTTGTATTTTTTTTTTGTTTGGCACTTTTTTTCGAAAACGTGCGAAGCACGTGCCTCATTAAGAAAGAAGAGAGTTTTTGTTACAGGTCGTTCGTCCTTGGGCGAGATGCCTTGGACGAGCCGGCTGGGGCACACTTACAATTATCGCCGGCTGGGTACGGCGCAGCTTAGAGCGTTGTTACTAAGGCGAAAACTAATTTTGCTCTTGAAACGGCGGGCGGCGCACGTCTAGGTCCCGGTGGTGGCGGCGAACACCGCCAGGTGCCTGTAGCCCGCCGCGACCCAGGCGTCGGCCTCGTCCTTGATTTGTTTGGCACTTCACATTCTTCTATAATAATTCGATTTTCTCTACAACTTTTATTAAATTTTTTCCATATTCCACCAGCTTAACCAGTTTGATAGTATATCTCATGCATATAATGATAATACAACCATTTTATTTCTATGAAAATCTCACGATTTTGAGAGCCCACGTACGTCATCACTGAGCCCCAACTTCTCACAAAATACAACGCTTAATTTCATTGTCAGTCCCCTTCATCTCTTATAAAGATATAAATCCCATTAACCATTTCTCTTGTTATGCACGGTGTCTACATCAGCATCCACTCAACATCTGATTGGCACAAGTTTCGGTTCGTCAACGGTGACCACCGCCGTCCATTGCTCCAGCGTCCTTGGTCTCAGTTCGCCACGGCAGATTAGCATTGTCCATGTGCGCGGTGCGCGATTAGAGTTGTTCAGTGAGGTCCATGGCAGCGGCGAGTGGGTCCTGGAGCAGAGCATCCCCAACTTGTCGAAGGCGACACTTGTCGAAGGAAATGTCATGGTAGGATAAATGAATTTCACCACTTTATTAGTTTTTTGAAACTGAATTGCGATGCCTCTTTCATCCCGGAAGAGAGGTGTGATCTAGATGTCATACTGAATGGATGGGGGCGCGTGAACCATTTGTTGGACCCATACCAAGCTGAAAAAATAGCTTGCTTGTCGCGTGTCCAAGCCGCGAGCAATCTTGGTATTGGCCATCTGATTTTGGAAACGGACGCACTGAGAGTCCAACAAGCATGGGCGACAAAAGAGCAGGATTTGTCGGCGAATGGTTATCTGATCAAGGAGCTCAGGTCTTTTACAAGAGCAAATTTTATTAGTTTTGATTGTATCCATTTGTCGAGATCATGTAACAAGGCAGCACATGTTCTTGCTGCTCTTGGTGTGTGTAGCACTGAAGGGATCGAGCACATTTCGTGTGACATTCCGGATAGTGTCAATGTAATTGTTGCTGGCAATTTGTCAGCCCGAGTGCAATGAGAAGCTAGGCAAATTCAAAAGAAAAATATACTACGAAATGTGTCCTACTTCTGAGATTTGGATTTTCATTTTGCCCGACGTAGCAGAACCTAGCTTTGTAATCCATTTTTCAGATTGAGGCTATACTTTCATACGTCGGTCATCACCGATCGGTTCATCTTTTTTCCAGCAATAGCCATCTTTAGAAAAATGTGATTGGGAGTTGACTTCTAAACTTTATTTTCTAGATAGAGTAAAATACAAACCCGGTCCTTAAACTTTTCGTGGGGTGTCATCCCGGTCCATAAACTTTTAAAGTATGTCATTCCCATACCTAAACTCGATTTGGGTCTCGAACCAAACGTTTGCGGGTCTTACCCATTTGATATTTGCAGATAACCCCTCCCTCTCATTAGTTTGTTTCAATTAGCAGCGTTTTCTCATCCCAATATTGTTACGATCAAATTAAATCGGCTACATGTTGTCGCTATCTCATCAGCCATAGTGATCATCTTTGGAGCCTGACCATCGCGTGATGAAGGAGGCAAAGACCTCAATCATCTCTTCAACGCAAACATATGTGTCAGCGACCGGATTCTACACGGATTAGTTAGCTAGCATAGCACCAGCTCTCCTTCTATTGTAACTAAATGTCTAGTTCTAGCGCCCTGGTCTTTAACTGATCCAAGCATATAGGAGTCAATTAGAGTTACTTGGCTAGCATTGATCGGCACCGAGTATATGTGCCTGTACTCTGCATACTGAATGAATTGAGCGTTAATCTATCTTACAATATGTGACCATCCCAACATTTTTTTTAAATGAAAACAAATGCATAACTTGCTCTCGTGATCGGCCAAGGGCAGACCAGACCAGGGCAGGCACCGTCGGCTGCCCAACTTGCTCGCGCGAGCGCCTCGCGCGGACGGCACGGCCGAATGTACCCAACTTGCTCGTGTGATTGGTCTCTGACTGCCTAGCATGCTCGCGCGCGGCCTTGTTCCTCCGACTGCCCGACTTCAGTTGGTGATCGGCCTTGATCACGCGGACCAGAGCAGAGCACAGCTGCCGCCAACGCGAGTCGCGTGACGTCACGAGGAACAGGACATCGTGTGACGCAATGGATTAGTCATGTGTGGGATCAGAAGGATGAGTACTGAAACAAATACAAGAGTGAAGGGCTTAATTGCATAACTATAACGGCCAATCGGGTAAAAACGGACTGGTTTGAGACCCAAATCTAGTTTAGGCATGAGAATGACATACTTTAAAAGTTTATGGACCGGGATGACACCCCATAAAAAGTTTAAGGACCGGGTTTGTATTTTACTCTTCTAGATAATATATGAAAACTGAGAGTTATTTTGTGTGTGAGGCAAAAGGTTAATTTGCCAAGTGGAACATCTCATTGACCACACGCATGCGTAATCGGCTCTCAAATATTTTGATATTGCTACTCTGAAGACTGAAATCTGAAACCACAGAGACTCTGAAGCTACTGCTAATTGTATAGTCATTAACTGAAAGGGAATTGTGCCAATGAAATCTTATCCCTTGCACACGTTTTGGAATGCAACTTTTGTGGTTCTAGGGTAATATAAGATGAAGACAATAGTGGCAACGGAAAATCACTCGTCCATTCCCTGTGCTCCCTCGAATTCCTTCTCACGTTCGACGCCCTACGCGGACGGAGCTGCCGACGCCCCCTTCGCTCGTCGTCTTTGGCAACTTGGATCTCGGAGCAATGGCCAGCACGCCGGCGGACATAGGTGTCCTCGCTCAACTCGGTGCGGTGTGCAGTGGTGCTCCCGTGCTCGTCAACAACTCGGTGCGGTGTAGCCAAATACTCGATCCGGATACGAGATGTATTCTACAATGTGAAGGTTTCCGACAATAGTATAGTTTTTTTCGAGTTCAACGGTGGCTCCCGGCCTTTTATTACAAAGACCACAGTTAAGCACATTCAGAGTTTTACAATGAAAGCTCGCGCTAACAGCCACAGCTGAGAAAAGTAACTAGGAAAATAAACCAAAGTTCGCATCGAAGCCAACTACAAACTACCATCTACAAACAGCAGCGCCATCACATGTTCCAAGCTTCCTTCAGGTGGGAGAAATCCAGCCATTTCTTCGCCTCGTTGGCTTCAGACAGTATAAGACAACGCATTGCAACCTCTCGAGGGATCATATATTTTATATATATACAGACAGAGGACAGCTCTCGCGGATCGTGGCGCGCTCGCAGAGGGTTCGGCGATCGATCCTCCACGGCGCCGGCGCTCATGGAGTGGCGGATGGCGGCGTCGTCGTCGGAGGAGCCGAGGTGCGTCGTCCATGATGTCCCAGACTACGTGCTCTTGCAGATCTTCCATCGCCTGGACTCTATGACCTGGCTCATCCGCGCAGCGTGCGCCTGCAAGCGTTGGCGCCGCGTGATCACCGAAGCCGCCGACAAAGACCGCGCCGCCTTGCTCGGCCGCCAGCTCGCTCCACCCGCACACCGTCGTCGGCCAGCTGGGCCAGCACCACAACCGAAGCAGCTGGCTCTCCGTCGACGAAATCAACGACAATTAAGAACCCTCGCGTCGGCACGTCGTGACACGAGGCGCTGGTGCTTCTTGTCTATCGACGTCCTCAATACTACGATGGATTGAGCTGCTAGTGTCGCTGGAGGACGAACGTACTATCGTCGTGATGCAAGCTATATACGGCGTTTTGCTTTTTTTTTTTTGATAAAGTACGGCGTTTTGCTTGAATGATAGATCATCGATCTACTGAACCATCACACTATTTAATACATATCATCTATTTAGATTTTCTATGTGTTTGCAGATTTAAACATTTGCTGTGTCCCAGTAATAATCTAGAGTATTTTTTTTCTAGAACACGTCTTGACGTGTAATTCATTAAGCAGGCAGGAATGTTTTGTTAAAAACAAAGTTACAACATGGCTACGGTAACCTTGGTTACCGAATGCCCCAAAAGCCCACCGCCACTCCACCAAACAAAGGGATTACATTGCTAATAACTTGCTACTGCAGCAGCTCCAGCCCAGATCAGGGCGGCCGCTGAGAGAACAACGTTCTCAAGTGCCTGTAACCTGCAGCACACCACGCCATGGCTTCGTCCCGGATCGCCGTCAAGAGCTGCTGCGAGGAAGAAGTTGAGGCATTGAAAGTTCTCGCATTTCTTTCCTTCCAGAGCGACCAACCCACCAGGAAGAGTAGCGAGTCGAAGCCTTTACGTAGCTGCTTCGGGACGCCCTTTCTTTGCTTGATCCATCAGTGCATCACGTTTTCCTCACTAACCGAGACCAAGGCCTGTAGCCGAACCAAGGAGAGGCAAGAATGCCATACCTCTCTGCAATAATCTAGAGTATTAATTTGGATACTTTTATTTCGCTGGTGGTTCTTGCATAGTGGGCATGCACAAGCTGAACCAAGCATAATCAAAGTGCGCCGAGCAAATATTGAAGCCACATCTTTGTGGCAAAAGTTTATTTGGCAACAAAATGAAACCATGACTTGTGGCAACGGTGCTAAGGTGTGGCACACCGTATAGTGTTGCGTCAATGAACAAAAAAAACTATGACGTGGCTAACTTATGACAAGACAAGTTGTGATTATAAACCAAAAATAGATCCATGCCCCGCGGTCATTCTTGGACTCATGAAAAAAAAATGACTCCCGTTGTAACGACGCACGGGCATATTTATATTAGTATAATACACCAAGACGTGGGCAAGCCTGTAGACAGCGGCGGCCTCGCTCAACTCGGTGGTCTGCCGTGCTCGCAAACAACTCTCGGAGGCCTAGGGTTATTAAAACTAAGACGATGCGGATACGGGTTTAGGATAAGACAGGTGCTGACGTTCAGGCCGCCGGCCGTGTTCTCCCGGATCGAGGCGCGCTTGCAAAGAGGACATCGTCGATCGATCGATCGATCCTACACGGCGCCCATGGAGTGGCGGGGCAAGAAGTGTAAGGCAGCGGTGGCGTCTGAGGAGCCGAGGTGCTTCATCCACAATCTCCCGGACGACCTGCTCTGGCAGATCTTCCGCCGCTTGGGCCTGGACTCCGCGATCTGGCTCGTGCTCGCGGCGTACACCTGCAAGCGGTGGCGCCGCGTGGTCACTAACGACGCCGCCGGCGGAGGCCGCGCCTTGCTCCGCCGCTCCAGCTCGCTTCACCCGACCACCTTCGTCCGCTGGAGCCCGCACCTCATTGAACAAAGCAGCGGCTGGTTCTCTGTCGATTTTGTCGACAAGAACTCGCGTTGGCACATCTTGATACGAGGCGCTGGAGGTTCTTGTGTATCGGCGGTTGTTGCCGGAGGAGCACTATCTGTATCATCGTGATCGATCCGAGGTCGGTTTTCAACTACAAGCTGCCATTGGACCGTTTCTTTTGCTTCTCCTAAACCGATCTTTAACTCTTGTGTATTTCCGTTATGAGTAATGGAAATGGGGAATCCCCTAGTTTGAAAAAAAAAACTACAAGCTGCCATGATGGCATCGATCAGTTCTTGCAGCGCATGCCCTAGCTTGCTCTTAGCTATACCATGTTTTGCTTGAATGATCATCCATCTACTAACCCATGCATCACACTATTTAACATATATCATCTATTAGATTTTGTATATGCTTGCAGAGTTAGACGTGATAATATAATATGATATAATATCAGAGTAATAATTTGGATAGTTTATTTAATGGCCAAGATTTCGTATAGTAATTTACAACTGAAGCATTATACTACATATGTATTCGAGAAAAAGAAAAAAGAACAAAAGCATTATCACTGTCGGCAAACATTGATCTTGGAGCAAGTCGCGGTGGTCATCGTGGTGACAAGAAAAAAGCCAGCGACGGATGGAGTGTGGGGAACGCCGAGGGATAAGAGCATCTCCAACAGTTTGGTAAAATTGACTTGCCAAATGTTGTGTTTTGGCAACTTAGTAAAATAATATACCAAGTTAAAAAGAGGCTCTCCAGTTCCTTATTTTTCACTTGCCAAAAAAAAGGGCCCACCACATAAGTGGTTGACAGGTACCCCCGACCTCCTCCGCTCGCCCATCGCGGTCTCCTCCCATCGCGCCGCCCAGACAGAGCATTTGGAGCAGCAGGTTCTCTGACCATCAGCACTCAGCCGACAGCAACCTCAAACCACCAACGCCTGTCCTCCAAATCAGCGTCGGCCAACAGCAAATCATTTTGCCGAGGACTCAAGCACAAGCAGGACGATCAGGAAGAATAACAAGATCCAACACAAACACACTATCCATGGCGCACAAAGAAATAACTTCCGGAGGGTGTCTCCATGCATGTTCCCGACGATCTGCCAATTTCCCAACCATATCTAGACGACGAATACCATAGCAGAACCCTAGATCAATGACTGCATACACAATATACACTTACGTACATATGGCATCTAGAAGCAGTACATACATGCAGAACTCTAGAACACCATCACGTATACCAGCAGCAGCTGAACAAGAGGTGGAAGGCGGGATAGGAGATCTAGAAGGCATGAAGAATTGGAGATCGATCGAGACGGCGGAAAACATGATATACGATACCTGACCACGGACGGACGTACGGGATCGTGGTGGAGCAGCTGGTGGACGAGGGGTCGCCACGGCCGGACCATGGATGATCGCGGCGGCGAACTGACGATCGCCACGGAACACGGACCGATCGCGAGTGGAAGTGGAGTCTCGGTCGCACAGAAAGATCGAAGAAGAGATATAGGACACCGGGGCGACGCTCCGGGAAGAAGTCGCGGAGTTGTCCATGCGCGCGCGGGAAAGAAGTCGGAGGCGCTAGGCTCGCGATGGCAACACCGATATGCGCGCGTATTTTTACGCGCGCGGCGACGAGGGATAGCAAGTTGGAAAATTTGACAAGTAACTTTGGCAAACTGTTGGAGAACGGAATTCGCTTGTTTTGCCAAATTTTGAAGGATCGCAAGTCATTTAGCAAACTATTGGAGATGCTCTAATCTGATGGCAACCGTCCCCGATGCAGACACGGGTATCCAGGCAAATAAGACGGGACCGGGGCCAGTCTGACGACAACCCTCTGTAGGGAAAGATTTGGCCCGGTTCAAGCGCAGCTGCGCTATCCTATCATCTTGTTCACCGAGCTCACTCATGGCCGATGTCGTGGGCACGCCGGCGGACTGTGTCGGCCTGGCTCAACTCGGTGCGGTGCTCCTCCCGTGCTCCCCAACAATATTAATTCGACCTGGCTGAATGAAATTTCAGACTATTGTTGAAAAACAAACTCATGTTTCTGCTGGAACAACAGAGAATTTATTGGAAGCAGAGAGGCAACATCAAATGGGTCAAATTGGGAGATGCCCACAAAGTTCTTTCATGCTAATGCAACCATCAGAATGAGAAAAAACATGATTAGACAAATTCAGAGGCGGGATAGTTCTTTTGCAACTTCACACAGGGAAAAAGAGAAGCTTTTATGGGAAGAATACAAAGAGAGGCTGGGGAAACAGAATTCATTGGGTTTGGCTTTGACCTAGATGAGTTGCTGCAGAGAAGAGATGACTTGGATTTCCTACAACAGCCTTTCAGTACAGATGAGATTGAAACAACAGTAAAAATGCTCCCCAATGATAAATCACCTGGGCTGATGGATTCAATAATGAGTTTTCGAAAACTTGCTGGGGACAAATTAAGCCAGAGATCCTAAAGCTGTGCCAAGATTTCTACAACAACAATGTGAACCTCAAGAGCATCAACACATCCTTCATCACCTTGATTCCAAAAGTGGATGCACCATTAACAGTTAATGATTACAGACAGATATCTCTGCTGAATTCCTCTATAAAGCTTCTCACAAAAATGTTAGCTAATAGATTACAGATGGTCATCACAAAACTGGTCCACAAGAATCAATATGGTTTTATAAAAACAAGAACAATCCAAGACTGCTTAGCATGGGCCTTTGAGTACATACACATGTGTCATCACTCAAAAAAAGAAATAGTCATCCTGAAGCTGGACATTGAAAAAGTATTTGACAAAATGGAGCACCAGTCTATCATTGCAGTCATGGAGAGCCAAGGCTTTGGGGAAAAATGGATCAGCTGGATACAGAACATCTTCAGCTCTGGTACCTCATAGGTACTGAATGGTACTCCTGGGAAAACAATACATTGCTTGAGAGGAGTAAGGCCGGGATCCACTCTCACCAGTTCTCTTTGTGTTAGCAGCTGACCTTCTCCAGTCCCTGATAAACAAAGGGAAAGAAATGGGACTATTAAGGCTTCCAATTCCAATGCGGACAAACTTAGATTTCCCAAGAATACGGTATGCTGATGACACACTAATTATATAGGAAGGGGACACAAGACAACTCTTGTTTTTGAAGTTAGTCATAAACACCTTCTATGAAGCAACAGGGTTGAAAGTAAACCTACAGAAATCAATGATGCTACCTATCAACATGACTCAAGAAAGGTTGGATTTCTTACCAAGAACCTTTGGCTGTTCAAAAGGGACCTTCCCTTTCACATATCTTTGTTTGCCTCTGAGCCTAACCAAACCAATCATCCAGGATTACTTGCCCCTATTAAGTAAGTTTGAAGCTTGGCTGGGGACAATTTCTTCCTTTCTATCTCAGGATGGAAGACTGGAGATCACAAATGCTATATCGTCAGTATTACCAACCTTCTATTTGTGCACCCTAGAAGTTCCAAAAACAGTGCTAAAAAGAATTGACTCATTTAGGAAAAACTGTCTTTGGAGGAGAAATGAGGCAAATACAAGCAGGCCACCGAATGCAGCATGGAAAATTGTATGCAAAACAAAGGCAGAAGGGGGACTGGGGATCATTAACATTGAAGAGCAGAACAAAGCACTACTCATGAAGAATCTAGATAAATTCTTTAACAGAAGAGACATCCCATGGGTACAGATGATTTGGGAAAAATACTACAAAAATGGTAAATTACCTGGGCAGACAGTTAAGGGATCATTCTGGTGGAGAGATAACCTCAAGAACCTGTAGAAATTTAAGGAACTTACAGTCACAAACAAGAATAAGGGGACATAGTCTTGTTCTGGAAAGATAATTGGGATGGGCAATGCTTACAGTTACAAATGCCAGAACTGTTTTCTTATGCTAAAAATCAGAACATCTCGGCTAAAAAGGTCTTCAACACTCAAAATCAATTGCAACTGTATCACCTGCCACTGTCAGAAGAAGCCTATATTCAGATGCAACTGCTGAACCAAAACCTACAGCAAAGACCCCAGTGCTTAGACTCAGATGGGTGGAATTACACCTAGGGATACAATTTTAAGTTAACTAAAGCATACAAAATCCTAATGGGTCATCAGCAGGTACACCAATCATACAAATGGTTGTGGAAATCCCCTTGTCAACCAAAGCACAAGGTGTTTTTCTGGCTGCTAATCAATGACAGGCTAAGCACCAGGAATATCTTGAAAAGAAGAAAAATGGCACTAGATTCCTATGACTGCATTTTCTGCATTCATACCATAGAAGAGACTTGCCAACATCTGTTCTTTCAGTGCCCTGGCAAATTATCCAAGTGGAAGCCCCAAACAACTCGAGGTTCTTGATGCCATCACGCTGATTAAAGACCAACTGCAGTCGCAATTCTTCATGCCAACGTTGATCCTTATGTGTTGGGCAATCTGGATGACAAGGAACAAGTTAGTTTTTGAAGGAACTCAGCCTTCAATCACAGCAGCCAAATAGGTGTTCCAGAAGGAGATGAAACTGCTTTTGCATAGAGTGAAGGATAGACTACAAGATAGTTTTCATTCATGGATACAAGCCGTAGCTTTATAGCAGTCTTGGCTCTTATTTTCTTTGTCTCCTTTTTTGTTTCCTGAGGAGACTACTTCTTTTCCACCCCCCTTCTCTTATGTTAGTTTGTAAACTGTTTTATTCACAGTGTGGCCAACAAACCGATCTTGATACGGGATGTATTGTAGAATGTGCAGGTTTCGCATAAGAGTATAAGACTACGCGTTGCGATCTCTCAAGGGATCATCATACTATATACATACAGACAGAGGCAGGACTCAGGAGGGGGTGTTCATCCCGACGGTTGCTCTTGTGGATCGAGGCCCGCTCGCTGAGGGCTTCGGCGATCGATCCTCGACGGCGCTCATGGAGTGGCAAATGGCAGCGTCGGAGGAGGAGCCGAGGTGCACCGTCCATGATCTGCCAGACTACCTGCTCCGGCAGTGCGGGCGTCTTCCGCCTGCAAGCGCTGGCGGTGCATGATCACCGACGCTGGCCGCGCCTTCCTCCGCCAACTAGGCACTGGTGGTTCTTGCATATCGACGTCCAAAATACGTATTAGAATTATAACTACGATTGGCTGGCAAGTGGGCCAAAGAAATCCTTGGGTTCGGTACTGGACAATGACAGAACTCCGATGAGGAGGAAGACAACACATGCGAACACAAATTGGACTCAGTGAATTTCGTGCTGCAAAACGACAGCATTTCTGTTGATTGAAAACTGAATAAAATAAACTTAATTACATGCAGGTTTACATGGCCAACAATGGGCGAGTTATTTGTGGTACACTTGTGCTCAGTCACTGCCATCCCAGTGGCCTGGGACATGCCGCAGGCATGCATAGTCTAGTCATAGTGCGCACTAGCCACGCACAGCCATAGCAGGTAATCAACTAGCTAAGATTAGAAAGCAGCTAAGTGTGGTATGCTTAGGAGTTAGGACTTATTCTCACAATCTCCTCCTAAGTCCTAAAGCACCTATGCTAACTTCTTCATGCCAATCCCGTGACGGAGTTCCTGGAAACGAACACGGCCAGTGCCTTGGTCAGGATGTCGCTCAGCTGAAATTCAGTGCCGATGAACTCGACGTCGATCAACTTCCTGTCACAACAATCCTGGATGAAGTGAAACTTCACTTCTATGTGCTTACTCCGGTCATGATGGACAGGATTCCACATCAGAGCGATGGTGGAATTGTTGTCCACCTTGAGCCTTGGGCGCGAGGACATCTCCTCCGACGAGTTCAGCTAGCAACCGTGCTAGCCAAACCACCGCGCACGCAGCTCCGGCAGCCGCGATGTACTCTGCCTCGCGGGAAGACCGTGCGATTACCTTCTGCTTCACCGATTGCCACGCAACCGGCCCACCTGCAAGGAAAAAGATGAGGCCACTGGTGATCTTCCGGTCGTTGACGTTGCCGGCGAGATCACCATCGGAGTAACCCAGCAGCTTCAGAGTGCCTCCATTCTTCTTTCCTAGATGATAGTGCAAGCCCCAATGCACCATGCCAGCCACGTATCGTAGGACACGCTTGATGGCTGCAAGATGTTCTTGACGCGGCGCCTCCATAAACCAGCCGAGATATCCCACCGGGTACGCTACGTCCGGCCTGGAGTTGCACAAGTACCTCAGGCTGCCAATGAGGTTGCGGTACTCGGTGGCGTCCACGCTCGGCGTCGTCCCGTCCTTCAGCAGCTTCAGCATTGGCTCCATGGGTGTGGTGCTGGCATTGCAACCAGCCCAACCCGCCTTCTCGAGTACCTTGGTGGCGTAGGCGCTCTGGTGGAGCGTGATCTCTTGAGCTCCCTGGGTGACCTCGAGGCCAAGGAAGTAGGAGAGGAGCCCAAGATCGCTCATGCAGAAGATGTTCTGCATCTGTTTCTTGAAATTCACCACGGCGCTCGCATCACCACCAGGGATGATTAAGTCATCGACGTACACGCCCACGGTCAGACGAGCACCACCTTTGTCGCGAGTGTACATCCCGTGCTCATTGATGCAGCGCGTGAAACCAAGTGACAGCAGCTCGGCGTCGAGCTTCTGGTTCCAGGCGCGTGGAGCTTGGCGGAGACCGTACAAGGCTTTGTGAAGTCAGAGCACCTTGTACTTGTGCTTGTCGTTGATGAAGCTGGGGGGGTGCTGGACGTACATTTCCTCATGGAGCTCCCCGTTCAAGAACTCCGACTCCACGTCCATGTGGTGGACGCATCAGCCGTGGTGCGGTGCGATGGCGAGGAGTAGCCGCACTGACTCTAGTAGTGCAATCGGTGCGAAGACCTGGTCAAAGTCGACGCCAGGCTGCTGCACGTAGCCCTTGGTGACGAGGCGAGCCTTGTACTTGACGATGTTGCCGTTCTTGTCGCGCTTCACTTTGTACACCCACTTGAGGCCTATGGCGCGGTGCCCACGCGGGAGCTCGACCAGCGACCATGTTTTATTGTCTCGGATCGATGATAGCTCCTCCTCCATCGCGGCAACCCAGTTTGGGTCACCGTCGGCCTCCTTCAGTGTCCTTGGCTCTTCCACGCTCACAGCGTGCAGCTCAGCTTTCACATCGTCGTGGTGCGCCAGTCTGGGCGGCACATCCATGCCGAGGATGTTGTTGTCCAGCGTCTGGTACCGGTGTTCGACTCCCTCATCGTCATCAGCGTCGAGGTTGAGGTCGGTGGTGAGCGGCGTCACGAACTCGACGTGCGTCGCGGCAGCAGGTGTTGCTGGCGGTGGAGTGCTGACCGGTGGAATCGTCGTGGAGTAGATGACGCCGTGGCCGGTGAAGACTGCATGGGCGGTGAAGATGGCGCAGGTGTACACCAGTAGTACGACGCTAGAGTTCGTACTCCTGCTCGATGGTGAACGAGTCCAGGCTGACGCCCGTGGAGGCACCATCCCAGTCCCAGCGTGCGTGCTCGTCAAACACAGCATCGCGGGAGACGATCACACGGGCATGGATGGGATCATAGAAGCGGTATGCCTTGCTTTCTGCTTCATAGCCGATGAAGACTGCCTTGACCCCACGATCTTCCAGCTTGCGTTGGTGTGGACGGAGGCGCTTGACGTAGGCAATGCACCCGAACGCCCTGAGGAAGTGCACGGGTGGCTTCTTGCCGTACCATGCCTGGAACGGAGTCATCCCGTCAAGTGCGTTTGTAGGCGATCGGTTGAGCACGAACACAGCAGTGTGCACCGCCTCTCCCCAGAAATAGCCTGGCATGCCCCGCGCGCGTAGGATGCTCCTTGCCGTGTTTACGACCATCCGGTTCCGGCGCTCTACGATGCTGTTTTGCTGTGGCGAGTACGGCGCTGAGTAATGTGGTTGAATACCTTCACCTGTACAGTATTCACCAAATTGTACAGACGTGAACTCAACACCATTATCAGTGCGGAGGACCTTCAATTTCTTGCCGGTCTCACGTTCCACCCTCGCTTGGAATGTCATGATCGTCGCTGGTGCATCTGCCTTCGAGTGCAGCAGCGTGAGCCACATGAAGCGACTCATGTCGTCGACGAGCCGCAGGAAGTAGGTGTTGCCGGCCGACGTTGATGGCGAGATCGGGCCGCAGAGGTCGCCATGGACCAGTTCGAGCTTCTCCTGAGCCCTGTACTTGACGGCTTTGGGGAACGACGTCCTCTTCTGTTTCACCGGGATGCAGTCCTCGCAAACTTGGTCTACGTGGTCGTTCGCCGGTAGTCCTTGCACCATGTCCGCGTGCCCGAGCTTGCGCAGCGCCTGGAAGTTGAGGTGGCCGTAGCGCTCATGCCAGCGCCACGCCATGTCGCCGACCCACGCTGTGAGGCACACTGGAGCGACGATAGTCATGTCGAGGAAGTAGAGCCGGCTAGGTGATCGATACACCTTCGCCAGCAGTTGCCGCTGTAGGTCGATGAGACGCAGAACGCCCGACTCGATGTCGACCTTGAACCCGTCCTCGTCCATCTTCCCGAGGCTGATGATGTTCGTGGTGAGGCGGGGGATGTAGTAGACTCCATCCAGCCGGCGATGTTCACCGGACTTGCACGCGAAGAGGACAGTGCCTTTCCCTTGGATGTCGACAACCGAGCCGTCGCCGAACTTGACGGTGCCAGTGACGCCGCTGTTCAGCTCAATGAAGACAGAGCGCATTCCCGTCATGTGGTTCGTCGCCCCGGTGTCCAACACCCAGCGGCTAGGCACCACAACCTCCTCCTCCTCCTCCTTGCTGAGGTGGAGGAGCACCTTTGGTTCGTCGAGGTCGACGCGTGCAGATGACTCGACGATGGGCGGCGACCTGGGATGGGAGCAAGATACAGCCGACGTTGTTACCTCTGTTTCTGTGGCGATGTACATCAATGTGCGTGTGCGTCCCTTATCCTCCTCTGTCTGCGTGACATGTGCCGCGCCCTTCTTCTTCCCGCGGCAGTCTTTGGTCCAATGGCCCGTCTTGCCGCAGTTCTTGCAGCGATCGCCCGGGGGTGGGTGCCCACCACCGGCGTTCTCGGTTTCACCGGTTTGGCCGTCGCGCGACGAGGAGCCTGAGCCACCGCGTCCGCGTCCACGTCATCGACGCTTCCCGCGATTGTTGGAGCCGCCGCTGCCTCCGGAGCTGTCCTGATCACGGCGGGCCTTGCGACGCGCCTCCCAATCTTCCTCACAGAGCATCAGGCGCCCCATGGAGTCCGTGACCTCCTTGGGCTTGCCGTGCTCCACGAACACGTGCATCGCCCGACGACCTCCTCGATCGACACCTTGTTCAGGTCGAGGAACATATCGAGGGAGACCGCTGCCTGGGACAGTCGATCTGGGACCACCTGCAGATCCGGTCCGGTCCGGTCCAAACCCTAGCTCACCGCTGGTACTGCGGAAGAAGAAACACGCCGCCCAAAGTCCCGTCTTCTAAGGAGGTGTGTTGTCGTGGCCGAGCAAATCTGCAGTAGGGGAACGGAGAGGATGCCCGCTGGCGAACAACCCGACCTCGTTGCACATCACCGCAAACTATAGCCGATCTCTCACGGGAATGGAGCAAGGTGGAGGCGATTGGGGATGAGACGTTGGGACGAGGAGGGGAGGCTTTATAGGACATGGATTTCGCGGTGGAGGGAGCGCGCACTAAAATTTCATGGCTCCTGCGCGAGCCAGCTAGATCCACATGCCGTCGAGTGAATTCGCCCGCTTTGCGCCACACGGGGCCGAGCTCCACTCATACGCGAGATTTCACTGTATGAGTGGAGCCGGGCAAAGGGGGTGATTTTGGTCCTAGCAGGCCGAGCCGAGGAAGTAAATGATGGAGCCAAACACGAATTTGAGCCCGCTGGGACGCAGCCGAGCCCACGGGCCACCCTTGCAAACACGCCCTTAATGGCTATAAAATCTGATTTTATAATTAGGGAGGGAAGTAGTCTATTCTCTGAGGGGGTTACGTAGACATTTTTTTATTGTAAATTTAAACTGACAGATATAATAGAATTGACGGTAAAAACGTTTTAATACTTTTTTTCATAGTAAACATTAAATGGTTGCTAATTGCGTTATTGTACTGGTTCTAATTATTATTGTTTGTGCATGGGCGAAGGGTTTTTTTTCTTGACAAGCCTTTCTTATACAATTTTTTCTTAAAGAATAATTGGAATGAAACTTGCTTCTATTCTGGTGGCAAATTAGATCCTATATATACATGGGCTGGGATGTACGTGGACCATTTGCCTGGAGGAGCGTGGTTCATCGCAATCAGACCGCTGTCGCGCTCGCAGCCATGTTAGGGTTTTGGATCCTCCATGCGGCGACCATCATGATGTTCAAGCGGCGACGCCGTCAGCGGCGGCGGCGGCAACGGCTCAATGAGCCGATCGTGGTGGATGCGGAGGTCCACAGGAGCATCCATGACGTCGCGCACGACCAACTTCGGCTCATCCTCCTCCGCCTCGACTCCCCGATCTGGCTCAGGCGCGCGGCGTGTGCCTGCAAGCGGTGGCGACGCGTTGTCATAGACGGCGCCGACGAAGGCCGCTCCTTCCTGCGCCTTCGCCAGCTCGATCCACCCGCCGACCGTAGTCGGCCAGTACCAGAACAGCAGAGGCGATAATCGCTTCGTGCCCTTCACATCAGCCATCAACAACAGCCGCTTCTCCGTTGAGTTCCTCGTCAAGAACATGCGTTGGCACGTCCCTGACTGCTACGGTGGCCTCGTCCTTCTCCGTGTGCGCCCTGCATCACATCCACGCTCCATATCAGACATCGTCGTCTACGACCCGTTGGCATGCCAACACCGGTTTATCTCACGTCCGCCACCACCGAACGATCAGGTCAACAAGGTCTACTACGCCAGTAATGACACGTTATTGCTCCCCGGCGGCAAGGACGGCAAGATCTCCATATCGAATTTCACGGTGCTGAGTCTGCTCAACATTGCCGCCTCCAACACTAAGGCATGTGTATTCTCCACAGCTAACGGCGGCGGGTGAGACTGGCGCTTCCTTAGGCATTCGGCGGACGAGGACATATTTCGCTACGGCTACGGAAACATGTCTGCCGGCCGCGCCGACGACGGATCCGTGTACGTCTCAGTGAAGGTTCGTGGCTTGGGTCGTACTAGTAGGATCGTTACCCTTGACAGCACCAGCTTGGTGTTCTCCAGGATCGAGATGCCATTCCGCATGCTGGACATGTCAAGTTCCGGTTCTTCAATGACCACCGTCGTCCATGGCGCCGACGTCCTTGGTCCAATTTCGCCGCCGACGACTAGCATCGTCCATGTGCGCGGTGAGAAGCTAGAGTTGTTCCGCCAGGTCCATGGCAGCTGCGAGTGGGTCCTAGAGCACAGCATCCCCAACTTGTCGGTGGCAACACGTGGTCTCTCAATCTGCCTGGAGGAGATCAAGTGCATGGCGTGGATGACCATAGTGGGCGTTACCGTCGACGGTTCCACGTTTGCCATCTTGTCAGCAAGAAGTTTAGATTCTATAGATGACTTCCTCAATAATAGGCGCTGGTGGTTTTCTTTCGACGTAAATACGATGGAGCTGAGGGTGTTGCCGCAGGAGCTCTATCGGGGCATTAGCGACATTTTTAATTACACGCTACCATGGCCTCAGTCCCTGCGAGCCTGCCCTTGCTATTAGCTATGGTATGGTGTTTTCCTCTTGTTTTCAGCAGGAGTATCAATTATTTAAATTTTATATGTTTGTAGAGTTAGACATTTCCAGTCCCATTCTAAAGTATTATTTTGGATACTTTTATTGCACGAGGGTGATTTATTTATGGCTTGTTACAATTAATCAAGTGTCGTCATTTCACTGTCTTCTGAACAAATGGCTGTTCCCACTCATTATTATTATTGATCGAAATTGTATTGTGATTTTAAATTACGGGAATATCAGGGTAGGGCAAAGGGTTTCACCACTTTGTTGTTACTTTTTATACTACGGAAAGTTTTGGGATTTGTAATTTTTTTCACGATGCTTCTTTGTACCTACCTTGACTGTCTAGATTCTGTTTTGCACAATCAATTAGTTTCAGTTCTATTTGTAGCCGAACATTCCATTATATATTGCATTTTTCAGATTGTGGTTATCGTGATAGGTCGGTTATCACCCATCGGTTCATTTTTTTCTAGCAATAACTATCATGAAAATTGTGAATCAAAATCAATTTCTAAACTATCTGGATATATAATGATAATGGTGATCCCATCTCGCCTATCCTCTTTAGTCTGGCCACTCTTGTTTCGGGAGCAAAGAACGATGGACAATTCAGAGACTTGGCACCTAATCAAGTTTATGGGGGGGGCTAGGAATCTACAACTAGTTTTGGTAGCCATCAAAAAGCTGTGAGGACTCAAAATCAGTTTTCAAAAAAGTGAATTGTTTTGTTTTGGTAGGACTAAAGATAGAGGCAAGGAGTATGTGGAGCTTTTCGGATGTGCAGAGGGGAGGAGTTTCCCGTTTAGGTACTTAGGCATCCCAATGCATTACATGAAACATTCAAACTGGAGCTCAATAGAGGAGTGTGGCGATTAGTGCTAATCAACTCGGTTCTTTCAAGTCTACCAATGTTCATGATGTCCTTCTTTCCAATCCCTAAAGGGCTGAGGAAAATATTGGACTACTATCGGTCCAGGTTTTTCTGGTAGTGTGATGAGCATAAGAAAAATACATATTAGTAAAATGGAGTATACTATATAAGCCACGATGTATGGGGGATTGGGAATCTTAGATTTGGAAACTCAGAACAATTGTTTACTTAGCATCTCCAACAGTTCCCTATTTGGGTTGCCATCAATTGGAATTTGGCAAAACAATGAAATTTTCATCTCCAACAGTTCTCCAAATGGCTTGCCAAATTATACCAAGTTGCCAAACTTCCTGGCCGCGCACGCAAAGATGGGCACGCGAACTCGAGTGCGCATCGCGGCCTCTCCGCTCGCGCGACCAGTTCCCGCGCCGAACTTTCCGACCGCTTTCCCGCGTCGCCATCACTCCATCGATGTGGCTGTCAGCTTCTGAATGTCCTGTCGGCTAAAGTGCCATGCAGCTGATGCACATAGAGTAAAAAAATGGGAATGTGCACTTGATTGCTGTCACTGTACATGATTGCCCGGAGTATAAATCACCTGAACGTACTACAGTATAGATGCTGCTGTCACTTGATTGCTGTTGGCGTTGGGTGGTCAGAACATGATCGCCATCAGGTTCTACAGTATGCTCTATTGGATAAAATCATTACACTATAATATATCATATAAAATTAACTATAATATATATATGAATGGTTCAATGCGTACATTTGGCAAAATATAAATGTATAGATTTGTGGTGGGCCTTCCTTTTTTTAGTATTTACCAAGTCAGATTTGAAGAACTGTTGGAGATGGCCAATTTTCAGCTTGCCAAATTATTTTACCAAGTTGCTAAAACTCATCATTTGGCAAGTAAGATTTGAGGAAATGTTGGAGATGTAAATGGTTGTCAAGGACAAACTATACTTAAAAATGTATGTCAAGGACAAGGTCTTCTCCAAATAGAAAAAATGCCTAGGAGATTATCACTTTTGCTCAGTTGTGATAGAGGTGAAGGATTTGCTCCTCCAAACTAGGTTCATGGTAAACATTGTTCACAAAACAAGGTTTTGGGAAGATGTATGAATTGATCAACAACCGCTAAAGCAGAATTTCTCGGACCTACACAGGGAAGTGAGGAAAAAGGGGGGTTCAGCAGCTAATGTGCTTAGCTTGACTCCGCTAATTATTTCATTTAGTCAGGGAATAGTCGGGGAAAGACTGAAAAAGTGACTCGAGCTAGTATCTTTAATACTACAAGTGAATCTAAACAACCATCTTTGGTCTTTTTTGGATCCGGCTATGGTCCCTGTTGTCTAAAAAGGGCTAGCTAGTATCAGCTAAAAGAGGGCTATGTCCCTTCTTGTAAGATTTAGCTCTAAGCAATCACTTGTGATTGTGTGAAGTCCAGGATGATTTATTCCTTAATCTATAAAAATCTAGACAAGAGATATTTTCTGTGATGCAAAGGTTTGCTGAATGTGGAACGACTCTACCACATTCATGTGTAAATGTGTAATTGGGTATCAAATATTTCGAGATTGCTACGCTGTTTCTGAAATCTGAAGCCACGGTGACTGTGAAAAACTACAGCCAAATGCATATAGTTATTAACTGAAAGGGGATTATGCCAATGAAATCTAATCCCTTGCACAAATTTTGCGAGGCAATAGGTGCGAGCAGAGTATCCGGATCGATTGCTGGAAATCAAAGTCCGCAGAGAGAGTCAGATAGGGACGTGTGTATGTTTTTTTTTTTTTTTTTGACGCGAACTACGGGGGAGAATATTCCTTTTCTTAGGGGACAAAGCGCATTATGCTGGAGGAGCACGTGCCAAGGACGTGGGCTGTGCAGAATGTAGACTCGTGTGCTGGGCCGATACGGGCTGTAATGTAGTATAAGATTACCCATTGCAATCCTTCGATTTTGGGCGTGGTCATATACATAAGCAGGGACAGGTGAGGTTAAGGCTACCTATCGATCCTCCACGGCGTCCATGGAGCGGCGGCGCAAGAACCGCAAGACGGCGGAGCAGCCGAGGTGCGTCGTCCACGATCTACCGGACGACCTTCTCAGAGTGATCCTCCTCTACCTCGACTCCCCGCTCTGGCTCCTCCGAGCGGCGTGCGTCTGCAAGCGGTGGCGCCGCATCGTCACCGACGATGGCTGTGCCTTCCTCCGCCTCGCCAGCTCGCTCCATGCGCCCACCATCGTTGGCCACTACCACAGCCTTACCGGTGGCGGTCTCCGGTTTGTGCCCTCGACAGCACCCATCGACGGCAGCCGCTTCTCGCTCGACTTCATCCCATGGGCCCGGGTCACTGGCTGCACCCAGATCAAATACTGGAAGGTCGTCGACTGCCATGCTGGCCTCGTCCTCCTCCACGACAGACACGCCGTAGTGTCCGACCTCGTTGTCTGCGACCCATTGACACGCAAGTACATGCGGATCTACAATCCGCCATTGATGCCCTTTCCTGCTCGATACCACTTCGCAAACATCTTACTAATCGACGGCTACAATGGCAGCACCTCCATATCAAATTTCCAGGTGCTGTATAGGGTAGTTGAAGGCAATGACAGAGTCCACCTCTACTTGTTCTCCATGGCCATCGACGGCAGTGGAGGACACTGGCGCCTTCTGATGAGGCGGTACTTACAACTTGACGACCACTACCGTGACGACTTAGAGCGCATCGTTGGCCGGGTCGACGAATCTCTCTACCTCGGCTCGCAGGATGGCATTGTGACAGTCCTTGACATCGCCAAGTTGCAGTTCTCCAAGGTCAATCTGCCGATCGACGTCAAAGAATCAGTTCCATACTATGTTGGCTCAACATTCGCCATCCTCCATGGTGCCACCGCCGGTCCTAATCCAGCCTTGCCATCCTCTCCAGCGGTGTATATCGTCCACGTGCACGGTCAAAAGTTGGAGTTGTTCCGCCATGTCCGTGCCAAGCAGGGCGGTGAGTGGGTATTGGAGCACACCATCCCCAAGCTGTCCAGTGCGACACGGGGGCTGCCAGGCTACCCGGATGAGAAGTGGGTCCCATGGCTGGCAGTGGAAGTCATCGCCGGAGGCCCTGGGTTCGCCGTTTTGTTAGTATGGCTATCGGCGGAGGGCATGGCTTGGCAGTTCTCTTTCAACGTGGACACAATGGAGCTGAAGGCGATGTCCAGTGAGGCCGTCGTCGTTGCCTATCGTGGGACGACTGTGACCTCCGCCTGCACCTACACGCTGCCATGGCCTCAGTTCTTGCGGGCCTGCCCTTACTAAAGATTACATATATACTATGTTACTATGTATTCGTGCTTTGGTTCCAAGGAGTATCTTGCGATCAAATCTTTTATGAAAATTAAACTGTTTGGTCATGTGAAATGTGAGATAGTGAAAAGGTCATTTTCTTTGTATTAAAATTAAACTGCCCTAATTTTGTATTAAAATTGCAAACTGTACAAATGCAGGTGCAAAGCCAAGAGGCCCAGAAAGAAAACAAGAGAAACTACAAGAGAAAGAAGGTGCAGAAATGTAGAAGAAAGAGTTACAAAGCTTGAAAGAAATTGCAGAACTACAAAAAAAAAAATGAACTGAACTAAAAAACATTTTGAATAACTGAACTAAAAAACATTTTGAATATATTAGAATTCTCAATTTGATGATCTTGTTCTTGCAGCTGGTTGCTCCCAAATTTGTGTTTGTGTTTTGATAACCAAACACCTTTGTTTCTTTTTGCTAAAAAAAACACCTTTGTTTCCTGATTGTTCTATGTTTCTAGAGATCTAATGTTTGTACTACAAATTATGTTTGATTGCTTGTCAAATACTCTTCTGTTTTTTGACTACCAAATATTTGAGGCAATTATTGCAATTAAAATAGTTGCAACTTCAGTACCAACTTGTACTAATTGATTTTTTTTTTAATGCCATCAGGGTTGTTGAGCCATGTTCGTGGCTTGGTCTAGTGCAAAACGTGAGCATCTCCAACAATTTGTTGAAACTCACTTGACAAATCTATAGTTTTGCCAAGTCTCAAAATCAAATGCCAAGTGAAAAAAAAAGGTCTTCTCCAACAGTTTGCTGTTTGGGCTTGGCAAAAGGACTTGGCATCCTAGAATTTTTGCCAAAATCAGAAAATTGAGCTTCCAATAAGTTGGCAAAACTAATTGGCAAATTGGGTAACTGCCGCGGCACGTGATGCCAAGCGACCCGAGTACGCGGAAATATGTGCTGGGAAGGGGGAAGGATGCCAAGTTACCCAATTTACCATCTAGTTTTGCCAATTTGTTGGAGCCTCAATTTTGTGATTTTGGCAAAAATTTTAGGATGCCAAGTCCTTTTGCTAAACTGTTGGAGTTGCGCTGTGCATATAGACATTTGAATCTGAATAGCATATGTTCAACATTTTACTCTAGCATTTGGGAAAAGGTCCTCTTATTATGATATTATCTAATCTTGTCATCTGGTTCCCTTATCTCGGCACTTATTTCCTGCTGCACAAGAGCTGTGACGACATTTTGCTTCGACCTGTCCATGTCACGATGCCTGCCAGTAGATTGAACTGTCAGAGATTAATTAAAAGTAGAGGCAAAATTCGACATCCTCACAGCCAGTGGCCGAGCCAAGGCTCACCTGCCAAACACATGCATACTTACGCTACTTATAGCATACTAGTATAATGCCCGTGCTAACGCTACGGCTTTATTTTAGCAAACGATGATTTTTTTTATATTTCAACTTTTACACAATTGTGTGACCATATATATAACCCAAAAATATTTATGCATAACAAGCATAGTAAAGTTAGTGCCCGTGCTAACACTAAATCCTCGACATGTAGGTGACATACTGTTTACAACCTGACGCAACAAGGGCATCAACAACTTTTATTACATGATCTAGGACATATCTAAACTCTAGCATCTCCCTAAACAACAAATTAGAAATTAGAGTTTGCGCATTATAAAATTCTGGAACAACAAATTTCTACTTCAATGCATTTTTTTACTGATGTAGTGTCTTTGATAAAGTTATGAATAAAAACAACCAAAGGAAGCAAAAGTCCATAATGGAGCACTGCATCTCTAGCCCAATAATCGAACACTTCATCCAAACAACAAGCTAGCATAAAAATAAGCTTATTATATTATTCTAGCCTTTTGTATACCATACTACCAGCTACCAGATAAATAAATGGTAAAATGGTTTAAAAAGGGATGCGCATAAAAAATAAATTTGAACCTCAATTAGCAAGCAAACTCATTAGCAACAGGGCAAAGGAAATCAGCTCGCAGCACTGCAAGTATCATACTATCTATCTCTATTAATCAAATGAAACAAATACATCAATTGCACAATATAAGTTGCAGGCACACCAATGGCAGGCGTGTACAAAGTTGCATGGAAAACTCACAATCTTTTGAAGCTGCATAATAGTACAATTAGAATTTCTCATAATAGCTAAATTGTTGCCTTGCAGAACCCTACTACATGCCAGCTTCCACATATCTGATTTTAGAAAAAATCTTAACACATACATGCTAGCAATTTGGAGCAGCATAGTTCAACTATAAGATTGGATGGTCACCCTGAACCCCAACTGTTTGTTCTGGCACGAACACAACAAAAGCTTGCCAAATTTTATAGAGGCATCCATCTTTATAAGATTCAACAAATATCTCGTCTACCTGAAATAAACAAATTGAGAATCATTCATGTTAGCACGGTAAAACTGTGAAAGAGTAACACAATGTCAAAGTAAAATGTCCCAATTCTAGTTTTCAGTTGAACGTCAATATTGTTTTCTATTATCTTTAGATCAGTAGCAGCTTTCTCCAAGTTACAATGCAGTTTGTCGTTTTCAGAATTAAGAGCTGATGTACCTGAAGAATAGTTCTTGCATATGTAATTTTCTCCATTATTTCTAACAACCCAATTCTATCATCTCTTGACTTCAAAATCAATGAAGCAATCTTCCCTTTATTTTAACTGATTGTTGGCAAGTTTTTGCTTCAGAGGAACAAGCAAACAGGGCACCATCTTTAGGATCAATGCCTCTTGGTCGGATCATAGGCATTGTGCTTGGAGGGCCCTCTTTTCCTGCACAACCAAATCAGCATGATACAAGCTGCAATAATCTAGTTGAATAATTCATTTGAGGTTATTAATCTAGATTAGACAGAGAGAGGTCTCTCTTATAATTGTCATCAGAAAGAAAATCCTCAACTGTAATTTTCTGGTTCACATAGAATATCAGCAAGAAATAACCTGAAAACTTGTTAAAATTGCCACAACTCAACTGAACTTCAATTTGTCTGAAATTGGCAGATAGGTAAAGCCACTGAACATGCAAATTACACACAAGAGAGCTAAACAACAAGAAGAGGAAAATCAAAATTTGTGTCATACTAACTTACTGAGACAGTAAAACATCTTTGTAGATTATTGAAAACCAGATGGTTATTGTTTTCTTCAGAAAAGACACTACCTTCGATCCAAAGGGTAGACACAAAAAGCATGGACACCTACAGTTTATATTTTTATCTGCATATGTTCAGGCTGACATGAGCTGGATACTTCATTTAAGAGAAGGATACCTAGGGACTAAAATATTAGATTATTGCAACTAAAGCACTGCAATATAGTTTGAAGAAGCATGGGGAAAATACAGCACTGTAATATAATCTGTCATAACTGCTTTGTGAATCGAACTTGTCTTATTTTGTCATTCGGAGCTGAACTAAAATAACTTGCAGTTAACTACACCGAGCATCCTGTGACATTTAGCTCTGAGGGTTTTACAAGCCAAGCCTAGTTTCAGTACAGCTTGTTCAGTTCCAACACAACTAATTGAACAAAAGTTGTCTGGTTCCAAGGACTCACCCGTGATGTATGATGATGACAAAGATAGCTGGCCCCGAGAAAAGACCTGCATTGAACCGATCTCCATTGAGCCAAAAGACGAACAGGCCGGCACCAATAACATAAGCAAGCAGCACTTGCCATCGGAGTGGGAGGCCACGAAATCGGCGAGGAGATTGCGGCCGAGCAGCGGTGGCGCTGTGCGGGAGGACGCATCCGCTGTCGCCTCGCTCCGGCACGCCGTGGCATCTGCTTGCACCGCGTCGCTTGGATCCACGGACATGACTTGCCCTCTCTTGACCAGAGAACTCCATCTAGGACCACCACTTGCAGGATCTGGAGAGGGTAGAGAAGGCCGCCGCCTGCACACTGCAAACCATCCGCCGCCGCGGCCGCCGTGGGGAATTCCAACGCCATCGCGGCCCGTGCGCCGAGATCCGTCCGCCGCCACCCGCACGCCGGAATTCCGCCGCCACCGCGGGCCGTGTGCCCGAAACCAGGCGCCGCCACTCACGCACATGATGAGTGGGCGGCGCGCGGCTTGGCTGCGGCAGGATCCGACGGGTCTAGCGCTGGTGCAGGGAGGCACGGCTGGTGGCCACTTGCGCACATCGAAGCGAGAGGAGGGCGATGTTGCGAGTTGCGACTTGAGACGCGGGCTTGTCGCAGCATGACAGACGCAGGACGACGGCCGTGCGGCGGCTCACCGAGGAGATCGCGAGGGAGGACGGTAACGACGGACGCTAGGCAGCACGCGGTCTTGTCGTAGCACGACGGATGCAGGACGACGGCCGTGCGGCGGCTCGCCGAGGAGATGGCGAGGGAGGACGGGGAGGACTTACGCTCGGCAGCACGCAGGCTTCGTGAGTTTGAATTTGAAGTGTGTAGGACTCGGAGATTTGTTCCATGATTTGTTCCGAGACGCGAGATGATTTGTTCCTTGATTAGGATGCTTCATTGGGGGGCTGTGGAGGAGGGTGAGAGACTGGCTGTGGGGCTAGTGTAAGGGACAGGCTTCTTACGCCTTTACAAGATTTCAATTATAGTATAGATATTATACATGCATACGTACACTACCTATAGCCGATTATACATGCATATGGTGATGCCGTTGAAGAAATACAGTGTAGCATGGAGATCTTAAGTCATTTTGATGCATGCTGTGGAGAGTGCATGTGTGAAAAAAGCAAAAAAAAAAAAATTCAAAGTATCCGTACCAAGTGGATTTTTAGTATTATGTTGCGTCACGCCCAGGCTCTCCCAAAATCGTGGCTCCACCACTGCTCACATCAAAACCTTTGCCAGGATTTGCCAATACAAGGTCAACCTTCCTCACCATGGACAGCTAGCAAATTGAATTCTTAAGACAAATTTAATTTCGAGTAAATTGCGTCGGCAATACAGAAAAAACTATACACGTGGGTGCAAATTACCCCAGTAACTTTTAATTTGCTCTATGTGAAACAAGAACTTGTCATCTTGGTGCGTATACGGTCCAAAATACAATTCCTTAAGGGTGAACTTTTTCTGAATACAAATATAGTTTCCTTACTTAAGAGCAGGGCTTAATAATGAACCACCACTAAAAATAGTGGCTGAACATGTCCCTAATCTTGATAAGATGGATCGGTTCCAATTCAAGGTAACCGAACAGACCATAAAAGATTCTTTATCTTTTTTTAGGGATTTGGTTTTTGAGAAACGCCCTAAATAAAAGTCCAATTTTAGGAACAGACTAGCACCGACGAGGGCTGCTTTGCTGGGCTGATACTGGGATGTGGATGGCCCATCATTATTACGATGGCATGCAGATGCAATTCCACGCTGACAAAAAGTTTACAAACGTGTTTGCTCGCTCGCCGTGGCATTAGAGCTTCGAATCCAATCTTCTAGGGCGCCCACCCATGGAGCGGCGGCTGCAACAGCGCAAGACCAAGAACGCAGCGGTGGCGTCGGGGGAGGAGCCGAGCTATGCCGGCATCCATGACGTCCCAGAAGACCTGCTCAGACTGATCCTCCTCCGCCTCAACTCCCCGATCTGGCTTCTCCGCGCGGCGTGCGCCTGCAAGCGGTGGCGTCGAATCGTCACCGACGGCGCCGACAACGGCCGTGCCTTCCTCCGTCTGGCCAGCTCGCTCCACGCGCCTGCTGTCTTGGGCCAGTACTACCGCCGCAACTTTGATATGGGCCAGGCCTTCGTACCCTCGTCACCGCCGCCGCCCATTGTTGACAGCCGCTTCTCCTTCGACTTTCTCCCCAGTACTTTGAAGTACTGGAACATCTCGAACTGGAAGTTTGTCGAATGCCACGGCGGGCTCGTCCTCCTCCGCAATATATACACATCAGACCTCGTCGTCTGTGACCCGTTGTCACGTCAATACCAGGGGATCTGCAGCCCGCCGGTGCCGGAGCCGGACCGCCTTACAGACGACTGCTGCTTTCCCGATGTTTTTCTACTTGACGGCAACGACGGGCACATCTCAGTGTCAAATTTCAGGGTGCTTTTCTGGTCTGACGACCATGTCATCAAACGTTCCAGGGCCTACGTCTTCTCCACAACAGACGGCGGTGGGGATTGGCCTTTACCGAGGGAATCAGAGTCCCACTACTCTTACCGCTATGACAACTCAGGTGTTGTCGCTGGACGGGTCGACGGATCTCCCTACCTGAGCATGGTGACCGGCAGCGTGATTGCCCTCGACAGCGCTACATTGGAGTTCTCCAAGGTTGATCTGCCCATCCGCGTGAAGAAGTCGTCACTTTCTTCAATCTGCAAACAGCAGTCGACGTTTGCCATCGTCCATGGCAGCGCCGGTCCTGATTTCACCTCGCCGAGAACGACAGCGTGCATCATCCATGTGCTTGGCGACGAGCTGGAGCTGTTCCGACAGGTCCATGGCGGATGCTGGAGCACAGCATACCCTCCCTGCGGGTTGCGTCTAGAGGGTTACCTGGCTACTCCAACTATGGGTCGTGGCTGATGGTGGACGTTACCCCCGGTGACACTGGTCTCGCCGTCCTGAAAGTATACTATGGTAGTATAAGGAGGTGGTGCTTTGCCTTGGACGTAAACACGATGGAGCTACAGGTGCTGCCAGATGAGGTTGCCCATCGTCGTGAGCTCTATCCGTGGGAGACTTTCAACTACACGTTGCCATGGCCTCAGTTCTTGCGTGCTTGTGCTTGCCCTACCTAGGCCACGAGTGTCCCAGCTCAGCAGGGCCAACTTTGCTTAGAACCTGCATCCATCTTGCTTAGAACCAGCATCCATCTACTTTTATATTCCCTTCAAAAAAATCTACTTATTTATAACATCATATATCAGTTTGTTTCAGACGTTTAAAAAAGGAACATTTGGGGGGCTTCCAAGTTCCAATGTATGCAAGAGTAATTTATTTGCCAGAGTGAACTTAGATTGCCTCTGAACCAGCATCCATGTACTTATTTGTGAACTTACCACATTTTTGGAGAAATGTTGCTTCTATAAATCCAGCCAAATTTGAGATTGGTCGATTCCTCAAAGTATGAGATGTGCATTATTTAGATATATAGAGAGAGAGAGCATGTGTGTTAACTAGAAATTTATAGAGCAACAGATGAAAAAAGGAAATTTATAGAGCGAGCGAATATGCCCCTTGTATATCAAATTGTATTTTAGAGGCAGAGTGACTAGGATCCTAAACAACTTCCAAGGCCGTATCTCTGCTGCTTCTGCTCCTTGGCTCTTCATCATTGGTGTCTAGCTAGCCTCTCTAGCGCGCCTAGCATGTACTTCCATACCCGCAAACAGATCCACTTGCCTGCGTTGGGGCTCTAGGGCAAGGACCTCCAATCGAGGCGCCCTCCTACGGGCACCGCCCACCCTCCTCACCCAAACTCATGGCGGTCCTACTCATCGAACCTGCAACCATCCTCCGCATTGGCAATGCTTTGTGAGGAGAATGAAAGCGAGAGAGTAAATGAGGGCCGGTAGCTAGGGATGCAAGTCGTCGGCACACAAACCAATGTACTCCCTCCGTCTGAATTAAAGAGCATCCCGGCTTTTGGTTGGTGTCCCTAAATATAGTGCATTAGGGAGACATGATGATATTTTTTCCTTAATAAAAATAGTGCATGATTGTGGCTGATTGTTGTTTCCATGTTTTGTACAAGGAAACGTAGATTGCTCCCAACAATCATGCAGAATCGGATCAGATTTAATTATATTAGAAAGTTAAATGATGGGTATATGCGTCTATTGTCATCTCTCTTATTTTGTCTTAAAATAGCTAGGATGCTCTTTAATTCAGACGGAGAGAGTATATGCTTAATTTTACAGGTTGTCGCAAGAAACCAACAAAACTAAGCATATATGTGAGTTCGCAAAACCAACTCGCTTGCATCTCTAGTGGTGGCTTGGCATTTATTGTATGTAGAGAGAGATCAATAGACGAGGGAGAGACATGGAGAGGAATGTTAGCATTACCCTAAGTCCTCGCCTTTGTCAAAAAAGGAATTCAATTTTACTTTGGACCAAAGTCAAATACTTTTCTGTTTAATTATGTATACAAAAAATAATATTAACTTTTATGCCTTCACATATGTTTTTTTATGAAAATATACTACTCGATCCATCCTGAAATGTAAGGAATCGAGGCAAGTTTCGGACGAAATTAGAAGTGTGACAAAATATCAATAACCCCTCAGTAATGAGGAGGGGTGCAAATTATTTTGCTTATCAATGATCTTCTCGTTCAAGAGCCGGAGTATTGTATTTCAGCTATACTTCTATGCATGGATTCATATGGCCAATAATTTGATTTCACCCTTAGTGTCAAAATACAACAGATGAGTGCCCACAACCATCATGCTATGAGAAGATTCTCCACAAATTTACTTTGATGGTTTTAACTCGGGAGGGGAGGGGGGCATGACATATGCATTTTAAATTTATCTCATGGATATGACAATATGATTAATCAGCTTATCAATAAGGCCAAGGTGTTGGTATATCACTATTTTTCCACAATGGTGTTGTTTGGGACATCAAGCCAATTGAACTTACTTTGCAACATCATTCAAGCCAAATGTGAAGTTCACCTATTCGGCTCGGGAATATTGCAATCCACGGAGACAAAAACATGTTAACACTTTTGATTTTTTTAGGGGATGTTAGTACTTTTGATGATTCTTTACTAGTGACACCGCAATTTGCTAATTTTATTTACTAGTTATTAGATAAACCTAATACCCAAACCCAAAGTACAGAGGTGCATGTTTTAGCAGGAAGCTGTATGAGATGAGATCCGATCCTATACATGGGCTGGGCTGGATTTGAAAAGCGACGCATAGCATTCCATATATAGATCCAAAATTCGCTGCGGTTGGGGCTGCCTATTTATATTAGCTCGGTTCAAGCCGCCGTTCTCGGAGGAACGTTAGGGTTTCCGACCCTCCACGCCGCGCGCCGCCCATGGAGCTGGAGCGGCGGCCGCCTCGTCGTTGGCGGCAACGGCGCAACGACCGGAAGGTGGTGGTGGCGGAGGATGCGAGGACCATCCACGACCTCTCCAACGACCTGCTCTGGCAGATCCTGCTCGGCCTCGACTCCCCGCTCTGCCTCATCCGCGCGTCCTGCGCCTGCACCCGGTGGCGCCGTGTCGTCACCGGTGACGACGCCGACCAAGGCCGCACCTTCCTGCGCCTCGCCAGGACGCTGCACCCGCCCACCATCGTCGGCCAGTACCACAACCACGATGTCGACCACCTGTTCGTGCCCTCCTCGCCTCTGCCACCGCCCATCGACATCAGCCGCTTCGCCGTCGACGACCTCATCCTCCAGAAGTCACATTGGACCTGGCACGTCGCCGACTGCCACGGTGGTCTGGTCCTTCTCTGCAGGATATTTGAGCATCAGGAGCATGCGCCAAGCCTCATCGTCTACAACCCATTGACACGCCAACACCACGCGATCTACAGTCCGCCGCTGGTAGAGGAGGCTACTGATAGCCACGGCGTTCCAGACATCTCCTTGCTTGATGGCGGCGATGGCGACATCTCTATATCGAACTTCAGGGTGATCTACCGGTTCCTTGCTGCCCGCGCCGGTGCCCCTGTGACATGTGTATTCTCTACAGACAACGGCTGGGGCCAGAACTGGAGCTTCCAGAGGCAGCCGGCAGACGCTGCGACCGGCTCCATAGGGCAGTTCGCTGGCCGCGTCGACGGATGTCTGTGCGTGGGCTTGCAGATGGGTAGCCTCATCGTCCTGGACAACGCCAGCTTATTGTTCTCCAAGGTCGAGCTGCCCATCCGCATCCGATTGGACTCATCAAGTTCCTTCCGTCGACAGTCGACGTTCACTGTCGTCCACAGCGGTGGCCGTCGCCTCGGTCCCACTACTCCGGCGAGGACGACGACTACTAGAATCGTCCACGTGCGCGGTGTGGAGCTAGAGCTCTTCCGCCGGGTCCATGGCACCAGCGGCGAGTGGGTTCTGGAGCACAGCATCACCAACTTGTCGGAGGCGACACGGGGCCTCTCAGCCTGCCTGGACAAGTGCGTGCGGGTGGAATGGAGGACCATGGTGGACGCCATCGCCGAGGACGGCGCTGGGTTAGCCATCTTGTCAGCGCGTTCACGGAGTGGCGACTACAGGAGATGGTTCTTCTCTATCAACGTACACACGATGGAGATGCGGGTATTGCCGGAGGAGCCCAACCGTGCCTTGCCGGAGGAGCGCTCCGGTCGTAAGATTTTCAACTATACACTGCCGTGGCCTCACTACTTGCGGGCCTGACCTTAGCTATGGCGTTTTACTTCAACTTGATTTACTTATTATCAATATCGCACGAACTATTTATGTCATTTATTTAGATGTTTCCATATCTGTATATATGCTCTCTCTCCGTTTTAATAAATTGCCTGTCGTATTATTTTTGTCTTAATTAAGGCAAACAAATCTAGTACCTTAAATCATTAATTTCAAATAAATCAATGTAGATTTAGGGCCTATTTGATTCCTAAGGACTAGGGACTAAATAGGGACTAATTAGTAGTCCTTTTATCTGTTTGGTTCAAAGGACTCATCCTCGCCGCGCTCCCGCTGCCCCCGCGACCGCCCCCCGGAGGCTGGGATCTAGGATTCTGCCACCGGCTGCTACGTACCTGTTTTGTCCAGCTCTCCGGGTGTCCGACTATCCGGCTTCCTCCACGCCAAGCAAAACCTCCGCGATTCCCACCCCTCTGCTCCGCCCACCGCACTGCCCGCTGGCGAGCGACGAGCAAAGCCAAGCCACCATGTCCGCGATGCCCCAAGCCACCATGTCCGCGATGCCAGAGTACTTCCTGGCGACGCAAGGGGCGCCGTCTTCCTCGACATGCCCCCGCCGCCGGGTCGGGACACAGCCGCTGCCGCCACCGGGGAGCACGGCGTGGGGTCGGGCTGCAGCCGCCACCGGTGGGTAGCACAGCGCGGGGTCGAGGCCCAGCTGCTGCCGGTGGGGAGCGCGGCGTGGGAGTCCCAGCCGCCGCCGGTGAGGAGGATCTCGCCGAGGGGATCGCCTCGCGCGCGGCCGACAACGGCTTCATGTGCCAGGGCTGCGATGCGGGGCGGCGTTGATGTTGCTTCACCTCGCCGGGCGGAGGAGCTCGCCGGGAAGGGCGAGCAGCGCCGGACGGTGAAGCTCGCTGGAGCGCATCTGCGTCGCGCGAGAGAAGCACAGGAGAAGAGAGAGAGAGGACTCCATGTGGGGCCCGCGACTGACGAGGGGTAGGTGGGTCCAACCTAAGCAGTAGTCCCAATTAGCACCTCTTGAGGGGCTACTGGACTAGAGACTAATAGTCTCTCTTTTAGTCCCATTGTTTGGTAATCTATGGATTAAAAGGACTAATTTGTAGTCCCTAGTCCCTGGAACCAAACAGGGCCTTACAACATGTGCATTATTATATTATATAACTAGTTTTGTAAATCTCAAAAAAAAATTAAGGAAATCTAAAAATATAAGTCATATATTGTTAACCTATAAACATAATATGTTCTTGTTATTTTCTTTTGGTACTTTTCTCCACCCACATGAAAATAATAACCTTGGCGGTTTCTATCATTTTTCCTTTTAGTGTTTCAGCTCACAAGAAAAATTATTTCGATCACAACGCGCACCAAAATTTTTCACAGGTCCATGTCCTTTTGCTTCCTATATATACCTTTGCGCAGCAGACAGGAAAATCCTTGCCATGCCTCTCGAGCTCGTACACTATAGCAGATCTAAGACCATCTCCAAGGCAATGCTAATAATAGTCCCAAGCTGAAATTTGCTTGGTTAGCACAGAAAACACAAGTCCAACAGCTCCCCAAAATTTCTCCCAATATTTGCTCGCTCTGGAAAAGTGAGCCCGCGCCCCTCATTTGTGCCAAATGCTAATCTTATCCTCACCAAGGAAGACACCATGCTGCATGGAAAAAATTCTACTTTTAGTCTATTCTCTTCCAACTAATGGACGATGTGACAAGCCAACTAATGGACGATGTGACAAGTTTAAAATATTTTTTGGGTGCAAAATATCGGGAAGCTGCTGTGGAGAAACTAGTTTTCATCCAACAGTTATTTAAGAGAGCCCCTAATATAGAGTTTTGGGGGTTATATTCTTGGGGAACTTTTGGAGTTGCTCTAAGTATATAAGTCTGTTCTCTACTTCATCTGATCCACATTTATGACATTTTGACTTTTCTATATATACATCTTTATGTAACAAGTGCAACGTTGGCTCTACAAATTGGCAAGAAATTGGGCTAACTGGAGGGCCAAAAAAGGGAGAGGAGGGTGCGGGCGCAGCCCTGCCACCGCCAACGCCATCTATGGAGATCGCTATGTAATCTAGACAAATTATGAAAATAGAACTAAATAAAATAAAAAGCAGAAGATCCGTAGGATCTCCAGTTGCTTAAGGCCCAAGTCATGCAGGACTATAAATATGAGCCCTCATATACTTGTTGCAATCAATAAAGGAACTGGGGTCAAACCCAACGCTAGCTCTTCAACTCTTGACGCTCTGTCTTTACGCTTACGCATTGCTCCCTCCCCCATGCAACCCTAGGGTGCTGCTTGGGAGCCGCCGCGTCCGCAGCCTCAGGCAGCCGACCACTCGCGTGTGCTGCTGCCGCCGTGCCGCCCGCCTCCGTCTCAGCTCCTACTGCCACATGTCCCCGGGCATTAGGCCCGTACACCTATTATTTGCAGACCGATCGATCCTTCGGTCACCCATAGCAGCCGCGACCACCATGAACGCCGCCGTCATGAAGGAAGAGTTCACGATCTTCACCACCAGCATTGGCAAACAGCTTGAAGGAGCTTCGCACCATCATCACGGGTCGAGTACACGAACTCCAGAATTTCTTCTTGTAGTATGGAACGAGGTTCAGATCGAATCAGATCTGAATGACGCCAACGATGTCACCATCAACGCCGATGAGGAGATCGCCATGAACAATCAACACCTCGAGGCCAACGAGAAGGAGCTCGCGCGTGCAAGCACGGCACCGCCCTCGCTGACCCCGTGACCATGACAACTATGACGCCCCCACGCCGTCGGGCACCCTCACGCTCATCACAACGTTCATGATGACATCAAACGGGATAGGGGTCGGGATCATCACCAACAAGGAGGACGTCGACGTCACCCACCAACTGCTCGATGACGCGCCCGCCCAAGCGAAGCAACGCCTAGTGACCGTGACCACGCCAACAACAGCGCCGCAACACACGGCTCACCTACTGGATGCCATCGCCCTCAGCAACCCTGACGTCAAACTGGAGCCACAACGCGCCAGAAACAACGTGTTCACTAATATGGGTCTCAACGACAGCAACAACAACACGTTGCCGCGCGATGCCACCGCCAACATCTACCAACGTTTCGACGACGAACTTGCCGAACTAAATCGGCACATCACGGCCAAGGTGGCCGACACGACACGCAATGCGGCAACATCGGCAACGCTGCAAATGCCGGACACGTCCATGGTGTCACCATCACAATGGTCCAACCCAGATTGGATCAGGACAAGCCACTAACGACGACGATGACCCCAACTAAGCCAGGAGAAACGCGGCTGTCCGCAGCCACACTACTGGGTGCTCTCACCCTCGTCATCGACACCCCTGACATGATGTTAGCACTGACATGCGTGAACAACTTCACCACCACCACTGCCTACCTGGGGTTTGATGGAAATGCCCAACTGGGCCAGTGTCTCACGGCCAAGGAGGTCGAGCGGACACGCCTCGCCATTGATGATGACATCGTCACTGGCTCCACGAGCAACAGGCACATCCACAACAACCCCCATGGCACCACCATCAGCGTAGACAACCCTGCTATTGAGACACAACTGATCGACGAAAACGCCTATCCTCCAGCCATCATCTTCACGCCGGCCACTGGCGACGTCAAGGACAACAATATATAGACGTGTGACGTCCAAGACAATGACGTAGCCTGGAACAACTAAATCTACTTCATGTTCTACAGGATGCCTTAATCCACAGGGTACAAGCCTACTGACACCACACAAGAACCTCTACGTCGCGTTCGGCAGCATCGACAATGACCGCGACTACTCCGAGTACATACCACCTTGCACAAGGAAGAACAACCTCGACTACCTTCCCAACTGCATCTACTTCGTCCGCGACTACATCAACAACTTCAACGGCATGCAACTCTACATCTTCCTCGACAACTCCATCAACGGTTGCATGACCGACAAACTGGAGACTACCACCGACTAACTCCAATTTCTTCGCGAGGATGCAATGATCGGAGAAAGGAGAGTGCTATAACAAGTGCAACGCTCGCTCTACAAATTGGCAAGAAATTAGGCCAACTGAAGGGCCCAATAAGGGAGCAACGCCGTTGCCGCCACAACAAGTCACGTCTCACGGGCCCAAGGCGTTGCATGTGTGGGAGAGGAGGGCGTGGATGCAGCCCTGCCACCGCCGCTGCCGTCGTCGTCAAAGGAGATCGCCACGTCATCTAACCAAATTACAAAATTAGAAATAAATAAAATAGGAAGCAGAGGATCCGTAGATCTCCGGTTGCTTAAAGGCCAAGTCCTATAAGGACTATAAACATGAGCCCCATGTACTAGTTACAACCAATAAAGAAATTAGGGTCAAACCCAACCATAGCTTTTCAACTCTTAGCGCGCTCTCTCTCTCTACACGCACGCGCCACCGCTGCTCCAGCGCAACCATAGGCCGCCGCCACGGAGCCGCCGCCGGCCACCTCCTCCTCCTCTACTGCTGCCAAGTGCCTCCAGGCGTTAGGCCCCTTATAACTGCTTCAATAGCAAAACTATATATTTTCAAATGTAAAAATATCTTATAATTTAGAATGAAAAGATTATTTCGGTTGATAACTTTCATACTCGAACCCTTTATCTATCGTGAGTATATACTCAAATTTTAATGGTAGTAATTCTTCATGTTCATTCTCAAAATACATTATTTATTTATTTATTTATTATTTTATCATATAATACATTATTATACTATTTAGATAAACCAGTACCCAATATTATTTTTAGGGGCCCAATATCATAAAATCATATTTTTGGAAGTCGGTACACAGGTGCTTTATTTTTTTCGAAAACGTGCGCTGCACATGCCTCCATTAGAAGAAGAGAGTTGTAGGATTACATTCCGTTCATCCCCAAGGCGAGGTGCCGGGGGTGAAGCGGACGACACACATTACAAGAATCGCCGGCTGTAACGGCGGAGCTTAGAGTGGTGTAACTAAGTAGAGAACAGTTTAGCTCCTGAAGAGAAGACGGCTTAGCCTATGCTGCAAAGGCCTCCAGGCCCTTATAGCCTGCGGACAGCCAGCTCTCGGCCTCATCCCGAATGCGGAGGAGGAGCTGTGTCGTCGTCGAGGCGGTACCATCGAATGTGCGACTATTGCGCTCCTTCCAAATCATCCAAGCAGTAAGCAGGACGATGGCGTCGAAGCCGCGTCTTGCCTTCCCTGGCACCGTGCTGCGAGCCAAGAGCCACCAGCCAAGCAAGCTGTCCCCGTCCGCATGCGCTCGGGGGCAGAGGCCAAGTCGTAGGAGGAGGCGGTGCCAGACCTCCGCCGCAAAAGGGCAGGTGAGAAGCAGGTAGTCAGTCCGTTCCACCTCCTGATCGCACAGCACGCAGGTGTCGTCGTCTTGGAGGCCGTGTCGCTTGCGCCGGTCGGCCGTCCAAAGTCTGCCGTGCAAGGCAAGCCAGAAGAAGAATTTTACCTTGGGCGGGCACCGTACTGACCAGAGCTCCTTGGCCCCCCCGCATTGGCATCCGAGCAGAGGTACACAGGTGCTTTATAAGCACCGAAGCTGTATTAGATGAGAATCCTATATATATCCTACATATGGGCTGAGGCTGGAAAGCGACGTACCCTTGGATCAGAAATTCGTCGCGGCTGCGGCTGCAACTTAGCCCGGTTCAGGACGCCGCCGGTGGCCGGTCTCGCAGTGACGTTAGAGTTTCCGATCCTACACCGCGCACGCCGCCTATGGAGCTGCTGGAGCGGCGGCCGCTAAGGCGGCAACGGCGCGAGGACTGGAAGGTTGTGGTGGCGGAGGATGCGACGAGCATCCACGACCTCTCCGACGACCTACTCTGGCGCATCCTTCTCGGCCTCGACTCCCCGCTCTGGCTCATCCGAGCGTCGTGCGCCTGCAAGCGGTGGCGCCGCATCGTCACGGGTGAGGGTGAGGACGCCGACCAAGGCCGCGCCTTCCTCCGGCTCGCCAGGTCGCTGCATCCGCCCATCATCGTCGGCCACTTCTCCAACCTTCCCTGTTCCAATTACATCCACCGGTTCGTGCCCACCTCGCCTCCGTCTGCTCCCATCGACAGCAGCCGCTTCGTCGATGACCGCCGCCTCCAGAAGTCTCATTACGTCGTCGACTGCCACGGTGGCCTCGTCCTCCTCCGCTTGATGCATGGGAGCGACTCTGGGCCTAGCCACATCGTCTACGACCCATTGAAACGCCAACACCATGCGATTCCGCGGCCGTCAACAGATTTTATGTCTATGGCGTTAAAGACACCTTGCTGCTTAATGGAGACGATGGGTACATTGTTAGGATGATCTCAATCCCGAGTTGGGCCCAACGGCCCAACTCGGGCCCCTTGACCCACGCGCCCTGATCGGGGGCGCCCAGCCCACTATGGCTGGAGGGCCCCTGTCACCCTGCGCTATAAAAAGGAGGTGGGGGCTGGCGGCTCAAGACACGAGGTTCGCCTTGAGCTCACCTGACCCACCGACACAACCCTAAACCCGATCCGAGGGGCGCAGCCAGTGACGGGAAGCTCCTCCGCGCCGCCGCCACTGCACTGCGCCGATCTTCGCCGTCACATGCACTGCGCCATTGACGACTTCATCACCAGCCGCTTCACCACCCTCTCGCATCGACGACATGGCCGACGGCAGCGGCGGCGCGCGGATCTTCCTCCACCGCACCCGTGAAGGCCCCGGTAAAACCTACCCGTCTTCCCCCTCTCCCTCCTTCTCCTACTCCCCCGTCTACCTACCGTATAAGCATTTGTACCCGCTAGATCCCACTGCTAGTGATCCTAGGGTCAAACAATGGTATCAGTGGCCTAACTAGACAGTGGATCTAGATTGGGGAAAGAAACAACAGAGAAAAGTTGGCCGATTCGATCTGGATCGGGAAAGAATAGAACCCTAACCCTAGTTTTGGGACTGGGCAAAGCACATCTCGAACCCTAAGCAAAGAAAAGAAAGGAAGCGGGCGGTCCAACTCGGGTCTACCTGTGCTCAAAGCCACCGTGACCGACGGCTGACCGCCGCCGCTCACCGATGTGCGACACAGAGGGTCGCGCCGCCCCTGTATGCGGCATGGATTTGCGCCAGCGATAGGGCACCCGCCACCCGCCGTAGCACGGACAGCAGAGGCCGCGCCGCCGCTGCATCTCTGTGTGCGCGCGTGCGCCGGCCAAGGACACCGTCGCCCGATCCACTCGACGGCGGCGTGCTCTGCACAAGGCGAGCACGCGCGCCGGCGAAAGGACCGGGGGCGGCGCCGGGTTTTCCTCTCTCTGCCGGCGGCGCGCCATGGTCGGCCGCCGTTCCTTCTGCTTGTCTCTGCGCAGCGCGGCTCAGGGAGAGCGAGAGCTGCGGCGGCTGGAGAGAGTGAAGGGGAGGAGAAGAAAGTGAGCTAGGGTTTGGGAGGCTCGCGCCGGCTGAGCGGTTTTAACCGGCCGAAATCGGCGCGCAACCGTCGGATCACCATGACCTCAGATCGACGGCTCCGAGCCACCGGGCCGAAATTGGCCCAGGCGGGAGGGAGAGCCAGGCCAAATTCCCGGCCCAGGCCCACGTTACGGCCTGGGCGCGGGGAAGGTGGACGCGCTCGGCTGGGCCGGGCTGTATTTGGCAATGGGCCGCGAAAGCGAAACAAAAAAAAAAAAAAAAAAAAAAAAAAGCGCGCGCGCGTGGCGGCTGGGCCGCTGTAGGTGCTGGGCCGCGGCGAGCAAGCTGGGCCGCTGGCCATCAGCGCGCGTGCGCGCGCGTGAGCAGATGCGGGCCGAGGCCGCGCTCATGGGCCGAATGGCCGATTGCATAGTGAAAGACAATTTTTTGTTTTTTCATTTTCCAGAAAGAGTTTTTGAGTATAGTTTGCTCAATTAGAATTGATTTTGAAGCTAATTTCTGTACAAATGTTTATCCAACGATAATTTTGTCCAGAGATTAGTAAAGTGCCCTTTATGTTTCTGGAAAATTGATTACGCAAAGTTAAAGTTTCCGCTGCGTATTTAAAGTTGTTATCGTTTTCATTATTAAATTCGAACCAACGGGAGAGTTTAATGTTTGAAAATGGATAATTTTACTGTGATTATAATATTGCTATTATTCTGACCAACGTTGATTAATAGCAATATTATGATCTTTGATTAATAGTTGTTGCCCACATTAATTCTATTTCTGCCCAACGGTGATTTAGAATTATTGCAAAGAAAATTTTATATTATGTTCTCACCTCATATGAATTGTAATTTCAGGTAGTTCCTCCCTGATGTCTGCCCTGAGAGAGATTCCACCACTGCGGGGAGACAACTACCTTGAGTGGAAGAGGAAGATTGACTTCACTTTCACTATAGCTGAGGTTGACTGGGTGCTCACTGAACCGTGTCCCACAGTGCCTGTGGAACCGGTGCGGGAGGCCAGTGAAAGTGATGATGCATGGGAGAAAAGAAAGAAAGATCATGGCCCCATCAGGATGGCCTATGATATAAAGCATGCTCGATGGGTCAGTGACAACAAGAAATGTTGTGCTGTCATTGAGAATACAATTGACCCAGCTCTTACGGGGTCAATTGAAAAGTGTGAAACAGCTATTGCTTACTTTGAGAGGATCAAGAACCAGTTCACTGGTTCCTCCAAAGTGTATGCTACCCATTTGTTCAGGCAACTGACAAATGAAAAGTTCAAAGGAGGTAGCATTCGTGACCATATCCTCAAAATGAGTCACTTGGCAAATAAGCTAAAAGGAATGGATCTGGAAATACAACCACAGCTCCTTATCCATTTTGTTTTAGCTTCTTTGCCTAGAGAGTATGAGAACTTTGTCATAAACTACAACATGCAGCCTGAGAAATGGGACTTAGACAAGCTCATTGCTCAGTGTGTTGATGAGGAGCTCAGGATCAATGGCCAACCTGGTGGCCAGGCAAACATGGTCAAAGGGAAGGGCAAAAGGCCTTTCAATGCCATTCAAGGCTCCCCAAAGAAAGAAAGGTCCCATGCGAGCAAGCCACGGTTTCAAAGAATGGGCAAGCCACAGGCAGGTGACAACTCATGCTGGCACTGTGGTAAGGAGGGGCACAAGAAGACTGACTGCCCTGATTGGCTTAGAGAGCTCATGAGGAAAAAGGGTGAGAACGTTATTTCATTTGTAAATGAATCTCTGTATGCAAAGTTTTCTAAGTCAACATGGTTTATTGACTCGGTGCAACTATTCATGTTGCAAATTCTTTACTGTGGATTCATTTCGACGAGAACTACGCTAAAAGAGAAGAGGCCATTAGCGTTGCGAATGGCGTACAGGCTGCAGTAGAGGCAATAGGAGATGTAGCATTAGATTTACCTAATGGCTATAGTCTTACTTTGAGAGATGTTTTTTATGTTCCTACACTGCAGCGTAATTTGATAAGTGTAATAAAGTTGGATGATTCAGGTTTTACCTGTAATTTTGGACATGGCAAATGTGCCATTTGGTTTAAAGATATTTGTGTTGGTCTTGCCTTCCGACAAGACGAATTATATATGTTGTCACTGTGTGAAAGTGTGAATTCCATATGTAATGTGAATGATAGCGTTTCCTCGTCTACAAATGAGAAAAGAAAAAGAAAGCGAACTACAAACGCAACGGCGAAATTATGGCACTGTCGTTTAGGCCATATTTCGAGGGGGAGAATAGAAAGGCTAGTAAAGAATGAAATTCTTCCTCCTTTGGAGTTCGCTGAATTAGAGCAATGCATCGATTGCATAAAAGGAAAATATGTAAAGCAAATTAAAAAGAATGCCAAACGAAGCACGGAATATTAGAGATCATTCACACCGATATATGTGGTCCTTTTCCCCGTAAAGAGTGTGGATGGCTATGATTCGTTCATTACATTCACGTACGATTACTCCCGGTTTGGCTATATTTATCCAATTAAAGGAAGAGATGAAGCATTGGATAAATTTAAAATATTTAAGGCTGAAGTAGAAAATCAGCATAGTTTAAAGATAAAGCTAGTCCGGTCCGACCGTGGGGGGGAGTACTATGGTCGGCATACCCCATATGGTCAAGTTCCTGGACCTTTCGCAAGGTTTCTACAGGAAAATGGTATAGTTGCCCAGTATTCCATGCCGGGTGAACCTCAGCAAAATGGAGTAGCTGAAAGGCGCAACCGTACCCTGATGGATATGGTGCGCAGTATGATGAGCTACTCTGATTTACCATTGAGTTTATGGATAGAGGCATTAAAAACCTCAATTCATATTCTCAATAGAGTGCCAAGTAAATCGGTGCCCAAAACACCGTATGAATTATGGACAGGAAGAGTACCTTCACTAGACCACTTGCGTGTGTGGGGGTGTCCCGCGAGGCTAAAGTGTTTAACCCAAATATTGGGAAACTTGATCCCAAAATGGTGAGTTGCCATTTCATTGGCTATCCTGAAAGGTCAAAAGGTTATCGTTTCTACTGTCCCGATAGACTCACAAAGTTTGTGGAAACGAGACACGCTATTTTCCTAGAGGATGAAATGATGAGGGGGAGTATGGCTACTCGAAAAATTGATCTTGAAGAGAAGCGGGTGTGTGCACCCAATCCTGTAATTCAGGAGCCATTTTTCGAGCTGCCTATTGTTCCTGCACCAATAGTGCAAGACACTGTGGAGCAAGAACCTGTTGTTGTTCCTCCTGTGGTAACGACAGAGGAAAATGAGGAACCTGTTCAGCAGGAACCTGTTGAAAATGTTGCCACAAATGAGGGGGAGCAACCTCAGCCTCCAATAGTAGATGTGCCAAATGTAGAGGCCCCTAGAAGGTCTCAAAGAGAAAGAAGGCCAGCTATCTCCAAAGATATATATGAGTTAAATAATATCACTTGAAGAGTATCAAATGGAGGGTGATCCCACCTCATTTGAACAAGCCATGAGAAGCGATCATTCATCCAAGTGGTTTGAAGCCATGGAAGATGAAATGAGATCAATGAGTGCCAACGATGTTTGGGACTTGGAAGAAATTCCCAAAGGAGCCAAAACAAAAGAGGGCTGTAAATGGGTCTACAAAATAAAATATGACTCCCAAGGGAACATAGAGAGATTTAAAGCGCGACTTGTGGCTAAAGGTTTCACACAAAGGGAGGGAATTGATTACACCGAGACCTTTTCTCCGCCTCATGTAAAGATTCTCTCGTAATAATGATGGCATTGGTGGCACACTATGATTTAGAGTTGCATCGATGGATGTGAAGACGGCATTCCTAAATGGGGATTTGGAGGAAAATGTATACATGGCACAACCGAAAGGTTTTGTCGTGGAAGGCAAAGAAAAGATGGGATGTCGCCTAAAGAAATCGATTTATGGGTTAAAGCAAGCTTCAAGACAAGTGGAACTTGAAGTTTGATAAAACTATAAAGAATTTTGGGTTTAAAGCAAATGTCGAGGACAATTGTGTTTATACAAAGTTTAAGAATGGGAAATACATTTTCCTAGTCCCGTACGTAGACGACATTTTACTTGCAAGTAACGATATGAGTCTACTACAGGAGACAAAAGGATTTTTGTCCTCAAAGTTTGAGATGAAAGATCTTGGTGAAGCCTCCTATGTTTTGGGCATAGAAATTCACCGTGATAGAAGAAAGGGGGTATTAGGACTGTCTCAAAAGGCATACATTGAAAGGGTCTTGGAGAAATTCCGGATGCATAAATGTAGTCCATCACCCGCACCTATAGTCAAGGGCGATAAGTATGGGGATTTTCGGTGTCCCAAGAATGAGTATGAGCTCAACCAAATGAAAAGTGTGCCATATGCTTCTGCAGTTGGACATTTACAAGTATGCTCAAGTATGCACACGCCCGACTTGGCTTATGTAACCGGGCTGCTTGGCGTTTCCAAAGTAATCCGGGTGTTGAACACTGGAAATTGGTAAAGAAAGTTTTGCGATATTTACAAGGAACAAAAGACCCGATGCTAACGTACGGAAGATCGATTCCCTAAAGATTTTAGGATACTCGGATTCGATTATGCGGGAGATGACATGAAAGTCCACATCTCGGATATGTGTTTACTCTCGCAAAAGGAGCTATATCATGGAAAAGCTCAAAACAAACGGTTACTACAAACTCTACTATGTATGCCGAGTTTGTAGCATGTTATGAGGCATCGGGCGGTGAATTGGCTAAAGAAATTCATACCCGGTTTAAAAGTGGTCGATGACATCAATGGACCAATGACTCTATACTGTGATAACAATCCAGCTATAGAGTACGCTCACAACAATAGGTCAAGTGGTGCTGCCAAACACATTGACATAAAGTACTATGTTGTGAAAGAGAAAATCCAGGATCATGTTATAAATCTTGAGCACATAAGCACTGAAAAGATGCTCGCGGATCCGCTTACAAAAGGCTTGCCACCCAAAGTGTTCGTTGAACACGTAGCCGGCATGGGTTTAAGGCGAAGCCTATGATTCCTGGATAACAATAAGGGCCCAAAGATAGAGTATTTATTTGTTTCAAACCGAGACGTGTATTGTAGCTTGTGAAATCCAACGGCAATAGACCGTGACGATGAAGCATGTTCTATGCACAAATCGAGATGGAATAAGTAAAATGAAAAGGTTAAAGTGAAAGAGTAAAGTTAAAGATAAAGTTAAAGATGAGATCAAGGGGGAGAATGTTAGGATGATCTCAATCCCGAGTTGGGCCCAACGGCCCAACTCGGGCCCCTTGACCCACGCGCCCTGATCGGGGGCGCCCGCCCACTATGGCCGGAGGGCCCCTGTCACCCTGCGCTATAAAAAGGAGGTGGGGGCTGGCGGCTCAAGACACGAGGTTCGCCTTGAGCTCACCTGACCCACCGACACAACCCTAAACCCGATCCGAGGGGCGCAGCCAGTGACGGGAAGCTCCTCCGCGCCGCCGCCACTGCACTGCGCCGATCTTCGCCGTCACATGCACTGCGCCATTGACGACTTCATCGCCAGCCGCTTCACCACCCTCTGCATCGACGACATGGCCGACGGCAGCAGCAGCGGCGCCGGATCTTCCTCCACTGCACCCGTGAAGGCCCCTGGTAAAACCTACCCGTCTTCCCCCTCTCCCTCCTTCTCCTACTCCCTGTCTACCTACTGTATAAGCATTTGTACCCGCTAGATCCCACTGCTAGTGATCCTAGGGTCAAACATACATCTCTATATCGAATTTCAGGGTGATCTACTGGTTCGGCGCCGGCACCCATGCCCACCCCGCCGGCCCTCGGACCTGTGTATTCTCCACTGCTAACGGCCAGGAGAGCTGGCGCTTCCTGAGTCAGCCGGCAGACGCTGGCATCGGCTGCTTGGGGCAGCTCGCTGGCCGCGTGGACGGATGTCTCTACGTGGGCTTGCAGACAGGGAGCGTCATGGCCCTTAACAACAACAGCTTGACCTTCTCCAAGGTCGATCTGCCCATCCGCATCCGCAAGAACACGTCTGCGTCAACATTCACAGTCTTGGACGGTGGCGCCAGCACCCTTGGTCGTCGCACTTGGCCGGCAATCAGGAGGACTGTCATCGTCCACGTGCATGGTGAGCAGCTAGACTTGTTCAGCCGGGTACATGGCAACTGCGAGTGGGTGCTGGAGCACAGCATCCCCAACTTGTTGGAGGCGACACGTGGTCTCTCAATCTGCTTGGAGAAGGACATACAGTGGATGACCATGCCATGGTCGAAGCTATTTCGGATGGCCCTGCGTCTGCCACCTTGTCAGCATGTTCATTAGATAGCTACAATCCCAATAACCGTCGGAGGTTCTTCTCTTTGGACGTGAATACAATGAAGCTGCGGGTGTTCCCGCAGGAGATCTGTCGTGTCGTCACCACGAACATTTTCAAGTACTACATGCTGCCATGGCCTCAATTCCTGCGGGCCTGTCCTTGCTCTTAGCATTTTGGTTGAACGATCATCAATCTACTTTTCTACTTTTGCAGAGTTAGACATTTCCCGTCCCGGTAATCTGAATATTAATTTGAATAATTTTATTGCATAATCGACATTTGTTTTGGTTTGCTTATACCGAAGCATTAATTAGCACCAACAGCCCGGAGACCTTTATCACCGTCGGTTTAGTTCAACGGCGGTGAAGGAACTCCATCACTATTTTGAAACTGGCCTCATTGTTCGTCGGTCTGACCCCCACCACCTTTTCTGCTAAAAAAATACACCACCAACAATTCCCTTTTATTGTTCCAAAAAAAAAACAATTCCCTTTTATTATTTTATTTCTTAAAAATACTTTCTCTAGCCTGAAATATAGTGCACTTTCGCAGAACAAGAACATAATGTTTACTTAAATAAATAATTATTTTGTATAAGGAAAGTGAGTAATATACTTGCCATATTTTGTACAAGGAGACCAAGAGTTCACTCTTTAATCATAAGGAATATAATGATATTTCAATAGATTATTTTGTCCAAATTGTTTTTTTTAGGGGATTTTGTCCAAATTGCTAGAATGCACTACATATAGCTATGGACTAAACAACTCCTGTTTGGTTCTAGAACTGGTAACGTAAATGGAAACAAATTAAAGCTGTGAACTTTATGTTAAGATATATACCATTTAAACTAAATTTATTTCCATTAGTAGTGAACAACAAATTCAAGGTTGCTAACTGGTTTTAGTTATTGTTATTTGTGCCAAGAAGAATCATCGTTTCCTATTTTTCTCATGATTTTATTCCACGTCTTTTGTACAGCCTTTCTTTACGTTGTTTTGTTTTTCTCTTGTAGATGGACTGTCTTGGCACATTTACTTCTTTTTTATTTTATAAACTAGAATTAATTTTCCCATCTCATTGTGAGGCACTTCGGGGCTGTTTGCTTTGAAGCCTCCCAGGCGGTGAAAATCGGACGCTTGCCAAACTGCAAAGCAAAAGGCGGTGAAAATCGGACGCTTGCCAAACTGCAAAGAACAGGCCCTTCATGCCATGTCTACAGCATCATAAAGCAGCAATATTCACAGGACCATATACAATATCTGCACCTCCAGAACCCTCCATCAGGCGCCTTGGGCTTCTCCTCGCATTCTTACTTCCTACCAATCAAGAATCAATCGTCCATTCCCAGAAAAAAAAAACAATCAACCATCCACATGGTGTGGTATTATTGTGTCTAGACTCCTGTCAGTTCTCTGTTTAATACTGTGGTAGCAGTTTACTTTCTTGCCTAAGATATCACAATCAGATAGGCATAGGGAAAGGTACAGATGATTGACCCTAGCTGGGACTCTGTTTGGGCATTGTTCAGCCTTCGTGCTGTCTGTATTGTTGCCGAACGGATGTTTAGCCTTCGCGTCGTCACATTTTGTACCACGAAACAAGTTATTAGTATATAGTACTCCTACTTTTTAGATAAACCAAAATCCACGTGACTGAAATCTAATAAACACGCAACATATCAGTTACTCAAACTCAATCGGTGCGACAAGCAATACCCTCCACCTCTCCCCTCCCTCAGCATCGCCTCCCCGGGGGGGGACTCGAGGGCGACGCCCCTCTGCCGCTCCTTTCCAACCCTCGCGAGGCCGGCGGCGGCGGCCGGTGGGGAGGGCTCAACAAGGCGCCTCCCTGCCTCCTACCTCCTCCATGTGAAGCCCCCTGTGCCCCCCCCCCCCCCACACACACACACCACCTCCCCGCCTCCTCCGTCTCCTACGGCGACGGCCGACGGCCGGCGGAGGCTGGATCCGGGGCCCTCCGCCCGGATCTGGGCCTCCGCAGCCGGGCTGCTCGTGCTGGCCATGGTCGGCCGGGGGTTGAGCAATGGCGACGCCCCTAGGGTTTCCGCTTACGGCGACCCCCTCACACCCCCCACCGGCGAGCGGGTCCGGCCCCCCTGTGGCTGGATCCGGGTCTCCCGCGGCTAGGTTGGCGGCCCTAGTCGGCGACGGGCCGGCTTCGAGTGGCGGCGGCGCCGCTAGGGCTCCCCTCCGACGCCCCCCCTCTCATCTGCCCGCCGGTGTCCTCCCTAGCGACGGCCGTCGCCCGGCAGAGGGTGGATCCGGGCCCCTTCGACCGGATCCGGGCCTCCGCGGCTGGGCTGGTCGTGCTGGCCTCGACGGATCGGGGATCGAGCGGCGGCGGCGGCTCCCCTTCGTCCAGCGACGCCCCCCTCCCCCCTCATCCCCTCTCCAGTGGCACCCCTCCCCCGGCCTGTTGGCCTCTCCTCTTGCCGGCGGGGGACGGGTGGCCGGCCGAGCCAGCGCGTGGCGTCGTCCTCCCCACCGGCAGTGGTGTGTCGGAGGACGGGCCTCGCCGCCTAGCGCCATCCTCCCCGCCGGCGGTGGTGGGTCGAAGGACGGACCACGCCGTCGAGCACCGCCCGTAGTTCCCCTGTGCTTCCTCTCTTCTTCTCCGGCGCGCCGCTCCGGCCCGGCCTCGAGGTTAGGGGACTTCGGCCGGGCCTGGAGGGCGCCTTGCTGTGGGCGGGGGCTGGGCGGCCGGGCGAGCTAGCGCACGGCGCCAATTTCAATACGGTGCCCGTCCACCCCACCGGGGTGGTGGGTCGACGGACGGGCCACACTGCTGCGCGCTGCCTCGGCTCCCTTGTGATGACTGCCGCGTGTCTTCATTGGGCGTCTGGTCTCTTCCTCGCCACCGGTGGTGGTTGGTCGAGGGACGCCCCCCTCAGGCGACGGCGAGGGTTAAAACCTTTTCTCTTCGGGCTTGCGCTCGGGGGTGGCGACGGTGGCGTTCCTCTTCATCACCTTTAAAGATGGCAGCGGATCGGTTTTGGTGCGGATATCTGCGGATTTCGGTTCTCGCGGTTTTGGTTTTGGTGCCTGTTTTTCGCCCATGGTTTTGCGGTTTTGGATATCCGAAACACTGCGGTTTTGGGGCAGATCCTATTTTTCACCCGTGGTTGCACCATTGGGGCCCCGAAAGCGGTAGTGTCCTATGTTACTTTTGCTTCTCAGTAGTATGGTTTAGCTTCTCAGTAGTAACTCTAGTAACTGGCATTGTCGTAGACTTATGTTTTATGTTTGTGGAATCTGGAATTATGGACATCGCTATCGGCTACCTGTTATGTACTGTTAATATATCATGTTATGTATTACTATGCCTGCTGATTTGTTGGTTTTGGTTAATCCGTTGGTTTTTGGTTAATCCGCGGTTTTGGTTTTGGGGATGAATTTTCACCCGAATCAGGTTTTGGTGCGGTTTTGATTTTTAGTTTTGGTTTTTGGTTTTGGGTGCCCTGAGACAACATCCGATCCGAACCCGCACCATTGTCATCTTTAATCACCTTCCTAAAGGCGTTGTCGGCTTTCCGTTCGTCTGGGGCGACTGTCGGGCTCGGGAACGAAGGTTCTGGCGGATTACTTCAGCAGTTGGCGTCCGGGGATGTAGCTTCATGGTCTTTGACGTCGTCGGCATGTTCGTTCACTAGGGTAGAGTCTTGTCGCGTGAGCTTTGCTCCGCTTGTTGTTGAGTTGGCGGGGAGGACCTCCATTTCTTGCTTCTGTGTTTGTGTTTGTTCGTGTCCGAGTTGTGTGCGGCCACACTCTCTGTGGTCGTGTTTCTTGTACTCGTCGGTCTCGGCTTTCCTCTACTTAATATAAAAGACATGTGAAGTCGTGTTTAAGAAAAAAAATCTAATAAACAAGTAAAAGATTTTCCCCATTTCATAGAGTATCCACATTGTTTGACACATATTGGGCCGCTTTAATTTGCTGTCGGTTCCGGTATGGCCCATCATCGCAAAGTTGCAATCCTTCGATTCAGATGGGATCCGGATCAGTTTCTCAAAAAAAAAAAGAAGATGGGATCCGGATCATACACGGAGACCAAAGTTCGTCGCGTCTGCATATATATCTGGCCAGGTTTCTCCCGTCAATAATAAAAAAAATTGGCCGTGTTCACGGCGCCGCAGATCGCAGCGGCATTAACACAAGGGCTTCTGATCCAGTCCTCCACCTCACGGCGCCCATGGAGCGGCGGTGCAAGAAACGGAATACCGTGGCGTCGGAGGAGCTAAGGTGTCTCCTCCATGACCTCCCGGACGATCTGCTCAGGCAGATCCTCCTCCATCTAGACTCCCCGCTCTGGATAGTGCGCGCGGCACGCGTCTGCAAGCGGTGGCGCCGCGTCGTCGACGGCGGCGACCGCGGCCGCGCCTTCCTCCGCCTTGCCAAATCGCTCCACCCTCCTGTCGTCGTCGGCCACTACAACAACAATTTCTATCGTGGTCACTGGTTCGTGCCCTTATCGCCATCAATGCCCATCCGCGTGTCGTCCCTCGACGACTTACACCGGAAAATCGCTAGCAAGTCGCCTGCCCACCGCACCATAGATCCCTTGCAAGTCGCCGATAGCCATGGTGGCCTTGTCCTCCTCTATGAGGGGCCCGGATGCATCCTACCACATCTCGTCGTCTGCGACCCGTTGTCACGTCGATACCGCGAAATCCACCATCCGCCGCCGCCACCCAACCCACCAAGCTGCCCACGCGTCTTTCTGCTCGACGGCGATTACGACGGCAACATCTCCATATCAAATTTCAGAGTGCTGTACTGCTCCTGCTACAGCAACGTTTTAAGATTCTACTGTTTCTCCGCAGCTGATGGCGGACAGTGGCGTTTGGTGAGGAAGTCGTCAACGGTGGCAGAATTAAACCGTGACAAACTCTTTTGTAGTTACAGCATGTTCATGAGGCGCGTCATTGGCCGGATCGACAAATCTCTTTACCTGGCCTCAACGACCGGTAGTGTCATAGTCCTTGACAATGGCAATGCCAATCCCAAGATCACAGACGACACAGTAGGCACGATATTTGTTAACGAGGTTCGGTGAAGCCTACTCCCTAGGGCACGATTATGGACGCTCCTCCACAATCCAACAACACCGGCCGCTCTCCAGGATCCCGGTGACAAGCCGTCGGTCTCCCACGAAGCTGTCGCTATGTCGTCATAGTTACAACAGCAGCCCCCCTCTCATATTTATGAGGAGACCGGGTTACAAAGTTCAACTACAACTCTACCCTATACTGCCAAATACAACTCAGAGTCCTAGCGTAACCAAACTCGTACATAATATTCGACACATATTTAACAAACTTCACCTTGACGAATATTCTACCATCCTGAAGTCGTCCATGCCGAACCTCCATGTACTCCTGACTTGAGTTGTCCCTTCGCTGCTCCACAAGAGCTGCCCGACAAGTCTTATTATAGACTCACCGCAAACAAGAGCTTCCGCTATCTCCGCAACTTCATGTTCCATGACTCCACCTGCAGCTGTGCACCCTTCTCTTTATCACCACAATCTCAATCAAGTAAAACTTAGATTCCTTTCCAGCTTTGACATATGCCTGACTCTTCGAGCACGTCTGCTCCATGAGGCACCACGCAAGCTAACTGAATCCAATACCAAACTTGAACCGATTGTACTCGTGACACTGAGAACCTCATAGCTGCCTGAATCACATATAGAAATTGCTTCGTTAGCGCTCTTTCGTTTCCACTGCAATGCTACGCCCGAGCTCTTACATCGTAGCCTCCTGCAGTACAACCAGATTACTCCAGTTGCAAGTACAAACATCCACGTCTATACTTCCTTTCAGTTCAGCCCTTGAAGCTTCTTCACGTCATTCGATCCACACTTCAGAACACTGCACGTGCAATTTGAATCGATCCACGCCCTTGCTGATTTGGAAGCACGCAAACTCCTCCCATGCAAACCTGCATCGAGCTCACGCCACGTGTTGCCACGCCACAGAGAATGAGAACCCCATCAGCCACCACGGTCCTATGTCGTCGTCGCTGATCCTGTTGCCATCTCTGCCCCATGGTATGACTAGCCTGTTGCCGCTAGCCTCTCCGACATGCACCACGGTATGTTCGCCCTCCAAGCAAACTATCCGCTAGCCATCCTGAACTGTCCGCCTTGTGCCCGCGAACTGTTCGGCCCTGATCCATCAATCACAGATAGATTACCAACGAGCTGCCCTTCCTCGACCATGTTAATCTGCACTGACTCCGTCGCTCCCAAGAACACCCGCTGAATATACCACTGTCGAACTCCCATCAGTCGCCATGTGCACCACGACCAAACACCATCGACAGCCCCCGCTCGCTGCAAACGAGCACCCCAACACCGGCACCGAGGTCTGGTCAGCCGAACACTACCTCTCCTCCGTCGCTTGTTGCAACATTCCACGAGCATACACAACACCTGTCACACTTGTAGCCTTGCTGTGTGCACAGCCCTGCCACAATTCCCGCGACATATCCCGTTGTATTGATCCGATCGACAAAACTCGTCGATCACCAGACCATCTACTGTCACCGTAGACCGTCTGTCCTGAGTCCATTGCAGAACCCCGCCGTCATCAAAAAACACTATGCATCTGAAACCTTGGCCGAGCAGCTCCACCGAAAAGAAAAACACCGAGCTTCTTTCATGACTCCTACACGTGTACGTACACAAACCATGCTTGCCATATCACGCAAGACCCTTCCATGTACGTAGCCATGCAGCCACACGAAACTCTCCTTTCCTCAACGGATTCTTACTCCCCTAGCCACGAGATCGCTGCCAACTAAAATTTCACCTGAAGGGACACCAACATGCATGCAATTAAGGCATGACACCTTCCTCTTTACCATGTTACACGTGCCCTTGCCAGAAATACTTGGCCACCATCGTTTTCCTTGGACTCTCACGTGCCAACAGCATCGAGATCACGTTGCCTGTAGGTTGTACTCAACCGTGCCTATTCTCTCGCTAATCCCAGTTGCGACCATCCGAGAAAGCACGTCCGTCGCATATGGACTCCAACGTCGAATCCAAATCTGCCAAGACGACAACATCCATCTTCCTCGGCAGTCCCCGGTCCTGCCACGAGTGAACGCACATGAGGCCTCCACACCATGCCGATCTCCTTGTGTTAAGAGTCTCCTCAACCGCAAAACGATCTAATCTGCCAACAGACCATAGTTGAATCACCACTCCGGCTTCTTCCATGCACCATTGACGATGACATCCGGCTAGAAACTTAGCCGCCGCTGACGCTCAATTCGACTTGTTGCAACCATACGCGTGTGAACACGTACTCTGGCTACAACCATGCTCCATCTTGCGCCGCATCCGCTTTGCATGATCTGTACGCTGCAACGACACCTTGTAGATGCATAATCCTCGAACCTCAGGGTGATCTTTCGCATAGCCTCAAGATCCAATCCAACCAGAGAGCTGACACCACTTGTTATAAATTAGCCCAATCGCGACGAGCTGTCCGCTAATCTCCAAGCGCGGAAGCGTCGATTGAATCTACCGAGACAAACATGCAAGATCACAGACGACACCAGAGGCACGATATTTGTTAACGGGGTTCGGCGAAGCCTACTGCCCGGGGCACGATTATGGGCGCTTCTCCCCAATCCAGCAACACCGGCCTCTCTCCAGGATCCCGGCGACGAGCCGCCGCCCTACCGCGAATCTATCGCTATGTCGTCATAGTTACAACAGCAGTCCCCCTCTCATATTTATGAGGAGACCGGTTTACATAGTCCAACTACAACTCTACCCTATACTGCCAAATACAACTTAGAGTCCTAACGTAACCAAACTCGTATATAATATTCGACACAGATCTAACACTTTATCATAAGGCATATTCAAGCCATAACATCACCAAAATAATCTATCTCCACAAATCCACCACATGGTTCCATCTCGGGCTGCAGAGCATGCCTAGGTAAACTGGTCATATCGGGCACATACAAACTCCGTTTTAAGTGATCCAAAATGCGTTGGAAAGCTAACAGAAAGATCTATAGGTCCACAAAAGATGGGCTCATTTGTGATCACCCATGGGGCGGCTGCCCCATGGGTGCAGCCACCCCCACCAACTGCCTCACGCACCGACCTTTTGCAAGGCAGTTCCTGGTACCTCGGCCTTGATGTTTTTGATGCTTACTGCCTCAGTCTTGTCGGTTTGGAGATACTAAATTTTGACCCTATTTCAATGCCCAAAAAGTGTTGCAATATGCCTAAAATAGTTGCAATAGCAAAAATAGCAACACCTTTTTTTCGTTGTGAGGCGTTGGAAGCAGTGGCGAAGGTATATTGTGTGTTATGGGTGAAGATGCACCACCCTGATTTCTTTTTTCACATTATAGTAATCAAATTTTGGCCCTATATGCACCACCTAAAGCCCAATAAGCTGCACCACCCTGATTTCTTTTTTCACATTGATTGTCTCGTAAATTTCTAGCTATGTCAGTTCGTATTCAGTTGTGCCGTCAGTGGCCAGCATTCATGACTCAGCGCACACATCATGTTTTTTCTCTTTCTCAAATTAATCCCCAATCACGGCACATATTTACGCTTCCTTTATATTGTGTTATGGCAGGCTAATTGAATAATTGATGGAACGATTTTACAAAGGGAAAGCACCATTAAAAAAAAATGAAATTTGAACCACGAGTCATTCATTTTCTATTCTTTAGGCCGTCAAATTGCTGAAGATATGTTGAGGATTTGGAAGTTAAAGGATGTATTTTGCCCCGTTGACGATTTTAACCATACTAATGGTACTTATTTTTGATAAACCACTTAATCATTTATTTATAGTGCACCACCCTCTATTTTATTCTAGCTTCGCCACTGGTTGGAAGCGCTTGCATAGGTAAAGTTTTGGACAACGCTTTTATGAGAAGCTTTGCCAAATGCATTTTGGATTTGCATCACCTAGGCGTTTCAACATAAGTTTTTTCTACGGTTGTAGGTGTGACAACAACAACTAATGCAAAGCCTTGGGTGTTGCTAGATTTGACAATGGCAACTTGCCCATGTTGTTGCAAATGGTGCACTAGCAAAGATGAAAGTTTGTTGCAAGAAAATGTCTTGTCACGCTTAACGTGTGTGGCAATGACGATCTGGTTGCGACACCAATATATTGTGGCAACAAGTGCAATTGCTACGCTCGAGGTTTGGTTGCGATAAGGCCCATAAACGACGGTTGGCCATGTGCGTACTCGTATATGTAGACAAAATTTTGTTGCCCCAGTGCTACGCATGGGCATATTTATAGTGAACGAGAAGTCAGTAAGTTTGGCCCTCTTTGCTACATCCAAAGCCCACGAAATACACTTGTTTTCTGCACACAACATATTACATCGACACTAGAATTTATAGCCACCAAACACATTTGCGGCAATAGTACATCGCTTTAGGTATTCAATAGCAATCTATTGCAATGGTCGTGAGAAATACTACAACCAACAAATATTGTGGCAATAGCAAAATGTAATTACATCACCTTAGAAATTTAGTTGCAATAAACAGCTTTGTATTGCAATGGTCATGAGAAATATTACAGCCAACAAAAACTGTTGCAATAGCAACAAACTATTACATCGCCTCAGAAGTTTTATTGCAATACACAGTCTACCTATTGCAATGGTCATGAGAAATATTACAACTCAATAACATTGTGGCAATAATTTCAAGCAATAGCAACAAGGTTCAATTTAGTTGCAAGAGCACTAGACATTTGCAACACCAATCAATACTAATGCAACTAAATGTCATCATGACGATATTATTAACCAATAGCAACACTTTTTTATATATAAAAAATAGCAACACTTTTATTAAAAAAGAGTTGCTATATGTCTAACCTCTTGCAACGCTGAATATAAAAATTGTAATGCACTATTTTTGTAGCAACACAGTCCCCTATTGCCACTTTTTTGGGAAATGTTGCGAACTACACCCTATTACAACACAAATCGTGGTGATGCCAATGGTGTCAAGTGGCAATAGGGTCAAAATCTTGTAGTGATTGGATAAGTATGGTAGAGGAAATCATATCTCCTTGGTGGCTACTCCACCTCCCCCATATATAAGAAGAGGCAAACGCCTCGTTCAGATTCATGCGCAACTTAGAAAGAGCTCCAAACTTCAAATTTCGAGATGTAGTAGTGGCATAGCTCTAGTTAGAAGTTAGAGAGAAAACTCAAGTTTCGGAGGAGTCCTTGTAGGTTCAGTATAGTCTTATATCGCTCCTTTGAGACTGGAGTTTAATATATTTATCTTCTCTAATTATTTGAATATCTTTTTATGGTTATTCAATTCATGCCTTAGTGGTCTAGCTAATCTTGGTTAGTGTAGTATTTACATCTTGGTATGGGATCTCTGTTCGATCGAATGCTCTAGTTATAAATTGTGACGAGTAGTAATCGATAGTGTAGATGTGGTGTCTAGACTAGAGATGACCTAAGGTTGTGCCCAACCCCGCGGATAGTTATGGTAGCCTCAGGGGTGACAGCTTCGACAAGGCCTTTGTATTCCACCACGTTTGGGTTTGTGTTTCCGTAGACCTTTTGGCAGTCTTCTCCTGGTTTTCCCTTCCTAGTCTAGAGAATTGGAAAGGTAATGTATCATTTGAATAATTTGACAGAGAAACACAACACATCGCCCCACTCTTGGCATCAATTCCTTGTTGAAGGCTTTGCTAGACGATCGTGTTTCTGTTGTGGACCTCTTGCCATCCTTCATGGCAATGGTGCAAGGTGCTTCAAGGATGATGGTGCTCGGTCTCAAATTTTTCTTTTTAGTTGAGGTGTCATAGTTGGGTTTTCTTTTCGGCCAAGTTGTTGCTTCGTTGGGTAGCTGTTAGTTGAGTCGACTCGACCAAGTTGCAAGTAGCGATGTAAGTTGTGATAGTCGTACCAAAGTTGTGTGGGGTGAGTAGGGCACTCGTCTCAGTTGTATAGTTTTTCTCGCCCAGTTTCTATTAAAAAAAACTAGCCGGGTTGGCACTTTCTTTTTTTATTTTCTCAGTCTAATACAAATCCAGATAACTATAATTTGATAGTGAATCCAAACATGGCTCAAGTGTACATGCATGCATGAGCGATAATTACCTTGTATTTCCCTATTTCAACAATCATGAAAAATGTCCTCCAAACAATTCGAAAAAAAATCATTTTAAATTATATTAAATAATTTATACATGAAAATAATTTATCTGAGTTGTCAAGTTACATAAACTTTATACAACACTTTGACCAAACACATGACGACGACATATCTATACTATTGGCTGATGAGGATGGTGGTCTAATCTGATCAAGCTCGACAAGCATGGCCTGCCAAATAAACCACCCTAGCAATCAATTCGTGCAATGCAAGCTGAGTCTCCTATCTTGTCCAACAATCGCTCTTTATTCGTGCAATGCAAGCTGCTCGTAAAGTATCTTAATTAGTGTGTCTCTTAACAAGGGCTGGGTTATCTTACTCTTATACTACAACTTATATAACTGCTAAAAGAGGCCAAAAAGGCGAGCGAGTCAAATTCTCTGGAACTTGGCAACCAATTTCACCAACTCTGCCGGCACTGCATTTTTTTTTTTCATTCAAGAAAGGTGCCTTATTCGTCTCCTGGCTGACGGCGGGACGGCAAGTGATCCGAGTCAGGACACCTTATTCGTTCGTTCTCTCTACATACATGGCCTCGCCTAGCGGCAGTGTCAGAGTCCTTGACAATGCCAGCTTGGTGTTCCCCTAGGTCGATCTGCCCATCCATATGGGAAGTCATGTTTAGACTATCGTTACAACTTGACGACGGAGGTTGCCGTCGTCCATGGCACCAGCCGCGCGTGCATGAGCCGCGTAGAGCTCCTGTCAGTGAGGGTCAGTGAGGAATGGCCCTCATGAGTTGTTGGTATGCTCCTGACGGCTTTGTATCTCATGTTGGTTTTTAAAAACTAAGATGGTTTTTTATATTAGCAACCTAAAGGAACAAACTTAATTGTTGACGGTTCAAATAGAACCGACAGGAAAACATAATACCAACAGGAGAAGTCCCTGGTCTTAGTGTATATCTACTGCTACAAAGCATAATGTAATTAACCTCTTACACTTATGTCTAGATTAACCACTCTGCCATTATAATGGATAATTTAAGTAATAATTCTTAACATTTTTAGCCATTACCCATTGGTATCATTATCAAAATTAATTAAAATACTACAAAATATCAACTTTTTATTATTTTAAATGAAAGTTTGAATAATTGTAATTACACCAATATATGTTTCGAATTGCCCACTTTTATCATTATTATTATAATATATAAACAACTAATTTAAAGGAATCGTTCATGCTACACAGCAGCATAGGTTAAGGCCATGTTCGATCCCTATAGATAGTAGTTATCTGTTAATAATTACTTTTTTATCAAATAGGTATAGATAATAGACTAGCTAATTGTTATCTTATGATTTAGATAACAAACTATCCCACTAGCTGAACCAAATTAGATAATAAACTGTTAGCCCGATATAACTACTCATATAGTGAGTCCAAACATGGCTTAACTGTGCATGCATGCATACCTTGTATTTTCCTGTTTCAACAATCATGAAAAATGTCCTCCAGGTATCTAGGTGCTCGTAAAGTATCTTGATGCCAGAGTTTCTCTTTAAAAACGGCTGGATATTTTACTGTTATACAAATTATACAAGTGCCGGCTCCTTATTTTTGAAGACTGGAACTTGGCAACCAATTTCACCCAACTCTACCGGCGCCTTATTTTTGATTCAGGAAAGGCACCTTTATTCGTTCGATCCGCTGGCTGACGACGGGACTGCAAAGTGCAACGCACTAGAACTAGATCTTGACCAACCGAATCAAGATATATTGCATGCCTGCAAGTTGATGAAAAATGTAGAGTAAATAGCGAGGTACCATTCGCCGGCCTGACCATCAGCTATTACTTTAATGATGCGTAGGGATCAAATTATCATCAAACTAAAGATACCCAAGACGACATCACCATGGATCTGCTGCAACTTGACACGGATAGTACATGTTACCATGATGTAAGGAATACGATTAGAATCTTGACTTAGACTTAGTCTGCATGTGCATGTACTCTATATGTATTCCTGGTGACCACGATCACCAAGGCTAGCCGCCCGTGTAGATCACGAGCATGGCTCGCATGGCTCTGGCGCACTGCGTGGTCAGCCACAGCCATGACTCTGTAAAGTGTATAAAACACTGATGAGATCAACAGAGAATGTTCGTTGGCTCCTATTCTAGTTTCCTACATGGTATCACTGCGGTTACAATCCGCTACCCTTCCGCAACCATAGCTCCGCGGGCCGCTGACCCGTTCGCCGATCCCCGGCCGCCGCATCTCGCGCCCGGATCGCCGCCGAACCTGCTCGCCGCGCTAGCCCGCCGATCACCCTGCCTCCTCGACAGGCCGCCGATCCCACTACCCGATCGCCCTGTCCCTCGACAGGTCGCGATCCCGTCCCGCGCCGCCCCGATCCGCCGCGTTCTAGCGCCGCGGACGCGACTTCTTCTCCGCCAAGCTGCTCGCTCGCGCGATCGCGAGGCTCCGCCCGTCGCGCGGCTGCGTACGATCCGCTTCATCGGCGGCTCGGTCGTCTGCCTACATCCGCGCCCGGCCCTCGTCGAGCGCCGCCAGCTCATGATCCGCCCGCGGTCGGTCTTCTTCACGCGCGCAGATCGCGCGGCATGTTGCCGCGACGTCCGCCTTCACGCGCGCGGAACCGCGCGGCTGCGACTTCTCCGCTCCGTCTGCTCGTCCGCGTCCGCGACTTCTTCGCCCGCTCGCGTGTGATCGGGCATCGGGCACACTCTGGTCCGTCCGTGACTTCTCTCGGTCGGTGCCTGAGTAAGTAAAAAAAAAAAAAAACCATGGCGAGTGACGACGACGCCGCCGTCGCTGCTGCGGCAGCAGCCAAGGAAGCCGAGGACCGCCGCATCGCTGAAGACCGCGCTGAGGCGGAGCGCCACGCCGAGGCCGCGCGCCTCCGCGCTGCAGCCCTCGACAAGTACGAGGCCTCGCACGAGGCAATCTGGGCTGCAGCAACCGCCGTCGTCAACATCAAAGGCATGATCCCCATCGTCCTCGACAAGGCCACCGGCACGTACACCAAGTGGCGCGGCATGTTCCTCACCGTGCTCGGCAAATATGCCCTAGCGCCGCACGTCCTCGACGACGAAGCCCTCCCCGATCGCCCTGCTTGGGTCCAGGTGGACTGCGTCGTCCTAACCTAGATCTTCGGCACCGTCTCCAGCGACTTGCAGCAGTCTCTCATGATCCGCCCTCGCCGTGCTCGCGAAGCCTGGTGCTTCCTCGAGGACGAGTTCCTCGGGCAGAAGGAGTCTCGTGCCCTCCTCCTGGAGACACAATTCCGCAATCTTCGCCAAGACTCCATGAACATCACCGACTACTGCCGCACGTTGGAGACCATGGCTGCCTCCCTTGCCGAGTTCGGCGATCCCATCGGTGACCGCCAAATGGTGCTCACCCTCCTTCGCGGCCTCAACGGTAAATTTCAACACATGATTTCCATCCTGAAGCTGCACCGCCCGTTCCCGTCATTCTCCGAGGCTCGTACTCATCTGCTGCTCGAGGAGGTCGACATCGACGCACGTCCACCGTCCCCGCCCGCAGCGCTCATCACCACCGCGCCTCAGGCACCTCGTCCCGGGGCCCCGGCGCCCCCTGCTCCTGCGCGCTACGTCCATCCTGCTGCCCAGCAGGGTGGCCAGCCCGGCGGCAAAGGCAACGGCCGCCACAAGCGTGGCAAGTGCGGCCGCGGCCAGAACCAGGGCCACGGTGGCCACGGACAGCAGCAGGCAGCCCAACCCGGCATGCCTACCGCTGGATACGGCGCTCAGCCTGGCCAGGGCGGTGTGCCGCCATCCTTCGCACACCCCTGGGCCGGCTCTCCTCAGATGTGGCCGTATGGCCGTGCTCCTGCACCACCACCGCCGGCTTTCACCGCCACACCGCACTACGGCGGGTTTGGCGCGTTTGGTGGCGCCCCCAGCAGCAACTTCTACGGCTCCGGCCCCGGCTACCAGTACGGCTACGGAGGCGGGGCACCCTCGACGCCATCGTTCCAGGGGGTGCCGTACGGCGGCGGTGCGACGTCAACACCATCGTTCTAGGGGGCACAATATGCCCAAGCACCCTGGAACCCTACTCATGGCGGCGCCTGGAACCAGGTGTCTCTGGTGCAGAACTTCAACACCATGACGCTCCACCCTCCGGCCCAATCGGAGTGGTACGCCGACTCGGGTGCCGGCTCTCACATGTCTGCAGACGCTGGTATACTCTCTACTTCCTCCCCGCCCACTTTATCTACTCCTTCATCTATCATTGTGGGCAATGGTGCTTTACTTCCTGTCACAGCCATCGGATCCCGCACTTTCACCTTTCCACAACGTAATCTGGTTCTTAATAATGTTTTGGTTTCTCCGCATATTATTAAGAACTTGATTTCCATTCGTCGCTTTACCACCAACAATAATTGTTCCATCGAATTTGATCCGTTTGGTCTTTCTGTGAAGGATTTACAAACCAGGAACGTGATCGCCAGGTGTAATAGCTCTGGCAACCTCTACCCGTTCTTCCCACCAGCCACCAGCTCCACTGCACTCCTCGCTGCACCCACCTCCCTATGGCACCGTCGTCTGGGTCATCTTGGGCGAGAAGCTTTGTCCAAGCTCATTAGTTCCAGTGTTATTTCATGTAATAACGATGATTCTCATCATCTCTGCCATGCTTGTCAGCTCGGTCGTCACACTAGACTTCCTTTTAGTTCCTCTACTTCCCGAGCTACAAATAATTTTGATTTAATACACTGTGATCTTTGGACATCTCCTCTTGTTAGTGTGTCTGGATACAAATATTATCTTGTGATTTTAGATGATCGCTCACACTACATTTGGACCTTTCCGCTTCGCCTTAAATCTGACGCTTTTTCTGCTCTTGCCTATTTTTTTGCTTATGTGCACACGCAATTTGGCACCACCATCAAGAGCGTCCAGTGCGATAATGGCAAGGAATTTGATAATTCCATGGCCCGCACCTTTTTCCTCTCTCACGGTGTTGCACTTCGCATGTCGTGTCCTTACACATCCCAGCAAAATGGCAAGGCCGAACGCTCGATTCGCACCATTAATAACGTCTTACGTTGCCTATTGTTTCAGGCGAGCCTTCCTCCGGCCTATTGGGTTGAGGCGCTTCGCACAGCCACTTACCTCCTCAACCGACTGCCCACCAAAACGCTCGCCTCTTCCACTCCATATTTTCATCTCTACTCGACTCAACCCTCATATGATCATTTTAAGGTTTTTGGTTGTGCCTGTTATCCCAACATGTCATCCACAGCACCCCACAAACTTGCACCTCGTTCATCCCTTTGTGTTTTCCTCGGCTACTCCTCGGAACACAAAGGATATCGGTGTCTCGAGTTAGAGTCGAATCGCATCCTCACTTCCAGACATGTCGTTTTTGATGAATCCTTTTTCCCCTTCGCCGACATGTCTACCACACCCATGGCATCCTCCGCCTTGGATTTTCTTCATGATTTTGATGACTTAACCGCTACTATTCCCAGAGCGAGATTTGTGCCTGCAGGAACAACGTCGGCTGCATCAGCCGCGCCTCACGTGGGCTTCGACGCGCCCTCGCCGGCTAGGCCGCAGACGCCTGGCTCGCCAGCTGGGCCCGGATCTCCCGGCCCACACGCGCCAGCCTCGCCTGCTGGGCCGCACGCGCCAGGCTCGTCTGCTGGGCCGGCTGCGTCGACCGCTGGGCCTCGGGGCGCGCCAGCCTCGTCTGCTAGGCCGTACGCGCCCGGCTCGTCTGCTGGGCCGGCTGCGTCGACCGCTGGGCCTCGGGCTGCCCAGCACGTCGCTCCCCAGGCCGGCGCTGCTGCCCCTGTGCGGACTGCACAGGCTGCTGCCAGTAGCGCCGCGGCCATGGGGCGCACACTGGCCACGAGGCCAGTCCCCGTCGCTCCCATCGACAACGCGCATTCTATGTGCACCCGAGGAAAAGCTGGCATTGCACAGCCTGTGGATCGCCTCAATCCCCGTCGCTCCGTCCGTGATGCCCTGGCTGATCCCAATTGGCGCTCAGCAATGCAGGCTGAGTTTGACGCGCTGATCGCCAATGACACCTGGAGTCTGGTACCGCGCCCTTCCGGCGTCAATGTGGTCACCGGCAAGTGGATTTTTCGACATAAGCTTCATGCAGACGGTTCACTCGATCGGTACAAGGCTCGTTGGGTTCTCCGCGGATTCACCCAACGGCCTGGTCTGGATTATGATGAGACCTTCAGCCCGGTTGTCAAGCCAGCAACAGTTCATGTCATCCTATCCTTGGCACTGGCCCTGGATTGGCCTATTCATCGGCTGGATGTCAAGAACGCCTTCCTCCATGGCACCCTCACCGAGACAGTCTACTGTGTGCAGCCCACCGGCTTCGTGGACTCCACCCGCTCAGATCTGGTTTGTCGCCTTAACAAATCCCTCTATGGCCTTAAGCAGGCCCCTCGTGCATGGAATCAAAGGTTTGCGTTATACCTGTCTTCTCTTGGCTTTGTCGAAACCAAGTCCGACAACTCCCTGTTCATCTATCGCCGGGGTTCTGACACTGCATACTTGCTGCTTTATGTGGACGATATTGTCCTCACTGCCTCCTCTGCCACATTCCTCCGTCAGGTCATTGAGGCTCTTCAGCGTGAGTTTGCTATGACAGATATGGGCCAGCTTCATCATTTTTTGGGCATCTCTGTGACACGATCTGTTCAGGGCATGTTTCTGTCCCAACGTCAGTACACTTTGGAGATTTTGGAGCGCGCCGGGATGAGTGCGTGCAAGCCATGCAGCACGCCAGTTGAACTTCACTCCAAACTATCCGAAGATGGACCTCCAGTTGGTGACGCTACTCAGTACCGTAGCCTGGCAGGAGCACTTCAGTACTTGACCTTCACCCGTCCTGATATTGCCTTCGCTGTCCAGCAGATTTGTCTCTATATGCATGCTCCCCGACAGCCACATCTTGCAGCTCTCAAGCGCATCTTGCGCTACTTGCAGGGTACTACGACGCCTGGATTGACATTGCGCCGCTCCTCCCCTACGGAGCTCGTTGTCTACACTGACGCCGATTGGGCTGGATGTCCTGATACACGACGGTCGACCTCCGGTTACGCAGTCTTTCTTGGAGACAACTTGGTGTCATGGTCCTCCAAACGACAGCATACAGTCTCCAGATCCAGTGCAGAGGCTGAATACCGTGCTGTAGCGAATGGCGTTGCTGAAGCTACTTGGCTACGACAATTGCTTCTTGAGCTTCAGCGCCCTCCTCGCCGTGCTACTTTGGTCTATTGCGATAATATCAGTGCTGTCTATCTCTCCAGCAATCCAGTGCAGCATCAGCGGACGAAGCACATTGAGATCGATCTCCACTTTGTTCGAGAAAAGGTTGCCCTTGGTCACGTTCGAGTTCTACATGTCCCTACGACATCTCAGTACGCTGACGTCTTCACCAAGGGGCTTCCTACTTCTTTGTTTCAGGAGTTTCGGTCCAGTCTGACCGTTAGCGATGCTCCCGTTTAGACTGAGGGAGAGTGTTAGCATGATGTAAGGAATACGATTAGGATCTTGACTTAGACTTAGTCTGCATGTGCATGTACTCTATATGTATTCCTGGTGACCACGATCACCAAGGCTAGCCGGCCGTGTAGATCACGAGCATGGCTCGCATGGCTCTGGCGCCCTGCGTGGTCAGCCACAGCCATGACTCTGTAAAGTGTATAAAACACTGATGAGATCAACAGAGAATGTTCGTTGGCTCCTATTCTAGTTTCCTACAGTACAGAGTCACCTATGGTTTTTTTTTTTTTTAAGAGCCTGACCGAATCCAAGAACTGTCTCTGTCATGACGTGTACTGTCCTTTTGCGTACAAGCTACAAATTAATTGCGATTGATCGTATTTCCATTCCAGGAAGCAGCGGTATCAATTAGTTCAGGACCCTATCTGAGCACAGTTAACTCATACTATTTACCCGTTCACCTTATACAGTAATAGTACATGCACGCTGGTCGCATACGTACACACAATGATCACCAACGCATGTAAAATCAAATGTGTCACGTCTCAGGTACAAAATTCGATCTCTGCCGGCGCCTTATTTTTCATTCAGGAAAGGCACCTCATTCGTTCGTTTTCCTGGCTGACGACGGAACTGCAAAGTGCAACGCACAAGAACTGTCCATCCGATGCCTGCAAGTTGATGAAATTTGTAGAGTAAATAGGGGGTACCATTCGCCGGCCTGACCATCAACTATCACTGTAATGACGCGAAGTGATCGAATCATCATCGAACTAAAGATTCCCTGGACATCACCACGGATCTGCTGCAACTTGACACGGATAGTACAGAGTCAATCCTAAGGTATCTTTTGCGAAGAGCCTGACCGAATCCAACAATTAACTGTTGCTGTCATGACGCGTACTTGCCCTTTTGCGTACAAGCTACAAATTAATTGCGATTGTTTCTAATTCCGTGCAGCAGCGGGTGCTCGTTGGCGCCGTTCTCAACTCAGACCTCAGGCCTCCCTTAAATTGCACAGAACTTTCGGCCTCCAAACAGACCCTAGCAGTAGCAGGCCTTTGGTGAGCCTCGTGCCTCTCGGGTCATCACTTAGTCAGTCCCGCGTACTGCACCCATGGAAAAGAGCCGGGAGCTGGAGGCGTTGGAGGAGCCGAGGTGTGTCATCCATGACCTCCCGAACGATCTGCTCAGGTTGATCCTTCTATGCCTCGACTCCCCGCTCTGGCTCGTCCGCGCTGCATGCGCCTGCAAGCGGTGGCGCCGCATCGTCACGGATGAAGGCTGCGCCTTCCTCCGCCTCGCCAGCTCGCTCCACCCTCCCGTCATCGTCGGCCACTACCACAGCTATCACGTCGGTGGCTACCGGTTCGTGCCCTCGTCGCCCGCACCAATCCGCCTGTCCCTCGACTTCTTCCCTCGGGAACTCGTACAGCGCCACCACACCATTGATCGTTGGCATGTCGCCGACTGCCATGGTGGCCTCGTCCTCCTCCGCGACAGATTCAGCCATGTATCAGACCTTGTCGTCTGCGACCCGTTGTCACGCCAATACCGGGATATCCACCATCCGCCAAACCAGACATCGTTCCTACAAGCAGGCAGCTACATACCCCGCGTCTTTCTGCTCGACGGCATTGACAACAACGACAACATCTCCATATCAAATTTTAGATTGCTGTTGTACCACACCTGCTCCGACCTTACCAAAGTCTATGTCTTTTCCACAGTTGACGGTGATGATTGGCATTTGATGAGGCAGTCGACAGCAGCATTCGACAACAACGACGACCTCATCATCGGTAGTCACATGGGGCACGTCATTGGCCGGATCGACAGATCACTCTACATGGCCTCGCCGGCCGGCAGTGTCACAGTCCTTGACAATGCAAGGTTGGTGTTCTCACAGGTCAATCTGCCCATCCGTGCGGGGAAGTCAGGTTTAGATAATGGCTACAACTCGACCTTCACCGTCGTCCATGGCGCCAGCCCTCAACCCACCGCCTCGCCAGCAACGACGTTCATCGTCCACATGCACGGCGAGCACTTGGAGCTGTTCCGCCGGGTACCAAGCAGCGGCGAGTGGGTGCTCGAGCATAGCATCGCCCGGTTGTCGGAGGCCACACGCGGGCTGCCTGGCTACCCAGAGCTCTCTCGGTGGAAGGCGGTGGACGTTATCGCCGGCGGCACCAGATTGGCCGTGTTGAAAGTATCCTTAGCACGTGGGAATAGGAACTGGAGTTGGCTCATCTCCTTCGACGTCGACACGATGCAGCTGAAGGTGGTGTCTGATGTGGCCACCTATCTCTCTCATGAGATGAAGGGGTAATGTACACGCTGCCATGGCCTCAGTTCTTGACTGCCCTACCTAGCTAGCTAGGGCAAGGCCAAATTTACAGTATTAGGCTACATTTTTTGTTTACTTATATATGAACGGCTATATATGTTTGATATATGTTTCAATATGCAGGAATCCATATTTTTTGTCTAAACCCCTGTATCATTTGAATGAATTTGTCAGCATGAGTGAACTTGTTTGGTCTCAGTTACAAAATCCAATGCCTTGCATTTGTTTATTGAGTTAATTATGATGTCAACTTGTCTATGTAATGGATGGATAATTATGAAATGATGGGTGTCAATACCCTCTGATGTACACGTGCGAATGCAAACCCATTTCAGAACAGTTGCACAAAAGTTTATTTAGTGGCAATAGAGGGACAAATGTGATCTTTTTTCACAATCAGGTCTTTTCCCCGTTTTTCATTATGAAGAAGGGCCAAATGAAAGGCCGGAACATAGATACAAAGGACCCAAAAATAATTTTAGGATTACCAGTGAAATCCCAAAGACATAAACACAAAAAGACAAAAAATAGCAAGAATACATAGAGGGGGATAAATGAACCCTAAATCAACACACCAACCGATTATGCCTGCAAAGGAGAAAATACATCAAACAATGGTCGCCAATAGGGACTAGGTCAAGCCACGGTGGCAAAGCATCCACCGGAAGATCCGCAAGTGATCAAGCACTCATTGCGAAATAGAAGACGACGAAATCCACCAGCGACCGGTAGCCACCGCGAAGTAGAGCACTAATGACCAGGTAGTCATTGCACCGTAGAGAACCAAAACCCCCAATGACTAGATACCCGCTGCGGGGTAGAAATGACCATATCTACTAGCGACTAGGTAGCCGCCGTGAAGAGCAACGACAAAGGTGACACCAAGTACTGGACAAATCCGTCGATTGCGAGGACCTTCATGAGGCACACACGCATTACGATAATGTGTGAATCCGGCGAGAGTGGTAGGAGATGGTCTACAATAGTGCTCCAACGACACCTTCGGGAAGGACCTTAACATCCACAAACGCTAACAATGCTGGAGTGGTTATCTCGACATCAGCCTACCCAAGACGGACCGAAGCTTCGACGACACCTCCAAGAAGGAACATGGGCAAATTTTTCACCTAGTTGTATGCCCATCGAGGCAGGCTTCCTGTAGTACCTGCAGCAGCGACATCAACGGCGAGAGGTTGAAGCCGTCGGCACGGTCACCATGACCACAACATCCTCGACACAATCATACTTGGCAAAAAGGCCGCCGGCTGCCCTCATCAGCCGCATGCACCTCAAGCAGCGGCCACCGGCCACTAGGCAGGATGGATCCAGGGCCGACAGCCACTGCGCCCGCCGCACAGCCGCGATGTCCAGCAGTCGCAGCCCAAAAACCTAGAGAAGTGTGACCCTACGCTTGTGGGAACGAGGTGAAACGCACCCACGACCGCCACAAAACTGCATCAAAACAGTGGATCCATGGACGGGGATGCCTGATCCATCCCCGAGGGCCCTCATATCTGCACCACAGTCCATGAGCACGCACCATGGCTAGCCCAATGACCAAGGGCAATAGTGAACAGTGGCAAGGCCACCAGCCTCAGCGCACCAGCGCGAGATCTGGACCAGAGGTCCTAGATTCACTAACACACGCACCAGAAGGACGTGAGCCGACCAGGAAGTCCCCAAGAACGACGACATAGAACTGCCATGGCAACGCCACCACCCGCCAGAGCAGCAGCCTCCAGAAGAGCAACCGCCATGCACGGACGTGGTGAGGAGGACGGATCCGGCTTCTGGTGGCTGGTATCTATCCATCGGTCGGCCATCCCGCTGGAGAGACTCAACGAAGATGGTAGAGGAGAGGAGGAAAAGGGCTGGGAGGAAGTATGTGGGCTCGGTAGTAACCTTTTGGGGGGGCGTGGACCGCCGGCACCACACGCCGAAGGGCGGCGGCGGCGGCCGAAGGAGAGCTGGAGGGGCGGGCTGAGGGTAGCGGCAATGATTGCCCCCATGCCGCACGTTGGGGCGACGCGAGGTAGGAGTGTGGGTTGCGCCAGTCTAGTCTTGGACAAATGTGATCAAATTGCCTCATGCCTCTTTCCCTCCGATGATCCCCTTAGCTCTAGAATGGTGTTATATTGCGTGGATTGCCCACTTTACCCACTATGAAGGACCCACATGTCATCCTCTTTTCTAGGTTGCCACAGAGAAACTCGACCAATTACTAGAGGGGAATGAAGACGCCACAGGCAAGACCGTCATCCCGCCGTTAGGTACTGGAGAAGGAGCAGTCGCCCGGACAACAGTGGCAGCAAGGGCAGCCTGAACGGGCCCTGCGTTGATGGCGAGCACATCCACTAGGACCATGTCAGACAGCAGCAATAGCAGATCCATGCTCGCGACGCCCCTGTCTTCGAGCACGTGTGCCATGGTGGGGCACGTGCCCTTCGTAACACGAACGAGACGAGTTGTCGGTCAAGAACCTCCACCACGCATCCCCGCCGCGCCCTTTCATCGATGAGCCACCGGCAGATTTCTCTCGTGCGGCCGGCACCCAGGAGCTACTCGGGGTTAAGGTTAGGGGAGGGAGGAGCAGGGGAGGGGAGCTAGGACGGCAGGAAAGGGAGGCCGCGGGGGTGGCGCCGCCCGATGAGGTCGGCGTGGCGGAGGAGGGGTAGCGGCGAACTGCGGGGAAGGGGGCGGCGGCAGACAACATCGCCCAGAGTCGCACGAGGAAGATGAACACCGTGCCGCAGCAGTTGGTGTTTGGTGCGTATAGGGAAGGGAAGGGAGCAACAAAATAGAAAGAAAACGGTTCGATTTGTGTAATGAGTGGCAATTGCGGATAATTTCACCCCAACTCCACGTCTAGGTCTATTTTTTAGAGTTCGGTGTAGGGGATGAGGTCCTCCAAAAAAATTGTACTAGACCTCAAAACTCTATGCGGTTGACCGCTCCAATATTTTTTTAAGTTGGGTTGTTTGGTTAGCTCTACGACCTCGAGCCCGTAGTTTGACTCGGAGCCATGCAAAACACGCCCTAAGTTTTGTGGCTTCTTGCCGGAGCTCGTTCTGTAAGGATCGGCGGCTCACCGTCCTTTGATCTCTCGGTGCCGGCGATGCCCGGCGGCGTGGTGACCACGCTCGGGAACGTAAGAACAAAAAACACAAGACTCGGGAATTAGGTTTAGCTGCCAACCGCAGCCTTGCCTCGAGGCAATCCGTTTGTTTATATATGGCTCGCACAAGATCTCCCCGCCACCGTTTGTTGCCGCGAGATACGCCCTTATCTTTGGAACGTCCTCGCGACAAGCACGGCATACAACCGATGGCGGAGCCGAGCCTCCCGGTGTGGTCACGGCGCGGGTGTGCAAGTCTCCACCGCTGCCCATGATTCTATGCTTTACAAAACATGTTCATGCAACTACCGAACAAGACTAATGCATCTAAATGGATACACTTTATCTGTCACGATTACTGGAGGCCAAGCTCCAACAATCCACCCCCTAATCGTGACTCACGCCGATGACACCCAGCCTCGACACATCTCGATGAATTTGACTCTTCCCAATGGCTTCGTCGCACATCCGCTAACCGCATCGTCGCTGCTTATATGTTCCACCTCTCGCCAAGCCATCACCGACACACTCTCAAATAAAATGATAACGTGTGTCAATGTGCTTGCTGCGCTCATGATAAACCGGGTTCTTTCTTAGCTCAATCGCTGACTTGCTATCCATCAACAACTTGAACTTCCGAATCTTCTCGCCCGTCGAGATCTCGCAATCGGTCCCGGTGAGCCGAGACACCTTGACATGCCGCCGAGGCTGCAGCAATATATTCTCGCCCGCAGCTAGACAATGAAACAACTCTTTGCTTCGAGAAGTCCAAGTGACAACATTGTCATTTAAAAAGAACAACACTCCCGAGGTGCTTTTCCTTTTCTCAAGATCCCCCGCATGATCACTGTCGAATAACCCAACAGCTTCGACCTGAAATGGCTCCTCTCTCGAAACTTGCAACCATAGTCCAAAGGTACCGCTATGTATCCGATGATTCTTTTCATAGCAGCCCAATGTTCAAGTAGGAGACTCCATGAACCTGCTGACCATGCCTACAGCAAAGGCTATGTCAGGTCTTGTATTCACAAGATATCTCAAACTCCCAACTACACTCCTGTACTTGGTCACATCTCTCGACAAGATCAGGCCTCCCAGGAGCAATTTGCAGCTTGATTCCATTGGTGTGTCTACCGAATTACATCCAGCCATTCCACACCGCTCAACAATTTTAGTGGCATATGCCTTCGACAAATTGTAATCTGTCCAGGACTTTGCTTCACTTCCATTCCCAAGTAATAACTCAACAAGCCCGATCACTCATATTAAAAGTGCTGCACATCCGCCTTTTTGAACTCGGCTACCTTGAGCTTATCGGGGCCACAAATGATAAGGTCATCCACATATACTCCAAGCAACAGCAAAGAACTACCACTGTCCTTCTTGTATACTGCATGTTCCTCCTCACTCCTGACAAAACCCAGCTTTTGCAGCTCATGATCTAGCTTAGCATTCCAGGCTCTAGGTGCTTGTTTCAACCCATAAAGAGCTTTCTTCAGCATCAGCACCTTGCCTGGATACTTGGGGTTTAGAAAACCTGGTGGCTGGTGAACATATACTTCCTCTAGCAAATCTCCATTCAAAAATGCAGATTTCACATCCATGTGGTGGACTTCCCACTCACCTTGTGCAGCTAGAGCAAGAATCAACCCGATCAAGTTTCCAATTTGGCCACCGGAGCAAACACCTCCTCATAGTCCGCCCCCGCTTCGAGCATATCCTTTTGCCACTAATCTTGCCTTGTACTTCACTACATTTCCCCCTGGATCCCTTTTGACCTTGTACACCCATTTCGCACCTATAGCCTTATGACCTTTTGGAAGATCCACATAGCACCAAGTGTCATTTTCTTGTATGGATTTCAGTTCAGCTTCCATAGCTTCAACCCAGCAATTTTCTTCTAGTGCATCATCCACACTCACTGGCTCATCTGCTGCCAGCATACAAACACCATTATATTCATAATCCAACAATTCATCAGTAGAATCAAATAGATCATTCAATGTTCTGTATCTAGGTATTCTTTCCTCCGAACCGTCTTCCCTTGATCCGGTGGTGTTGCCCAATTAATGTGAGGACCCCGCGATCCCGGAGAGTTTTGTGGTGGTGGTGTTGCCGGATTTGGAGTTACAACACCATTCGACCGGCGCATGCCTCCCCATTGCCTTCGCAGCCGATGCAAATCTGCATTGTCTCGCATTCTCTCGTTGTCGGATTTTCATCGACTCGTAGTGCACAATGAAACCGTCTGGCGACCGTTGTGTCTTTGTTTGGCCTCTTGTGTTGATCCACTTCCAGGGTTGTCCCTCATCAAACACGACATCTCTACTGACGACAAGACGCCTTGTTTCTGGATCAAAGAACCTGTACCCTTTGGTGCCCGACTCATAGCCGAACACCATCTTCACAGACCTGTCAGACAATTTCTTCAGGCCAGGACCAACCTGCTTCACATAAGCTGCACAGCCAAACACTTTCAAATGAGCCACCTTTGGTTTCTTCCCATGCCAAGCTTCAAACGGGGTTTTGTTGTCCAGGGCCTTGGTAGGTGACCTGTTCAGCAAATATACTGCAGTTGATACTGCTTCTCCCCAGAATTTAGGTGGAACTTGCATTGTTTTGAGTAAACATCTAGCCATCTCCACAACAGATTGATTTCTCCTCTCCACCACTCCATTTTGTTGGGGTGTGTAAGGAGTGGTGGTATAATGCTTTATGCCACCATCAGTGCAAAAGACAGAGAAATCGACGTGAATTAAACTCACCTCCCCTATCTGTTCTAAGTGCTTTTAACTTGCCACCTGACTCACTTTTAGCTCTCAACTTGATCTTTCTGAAGCAATCAAGAGCTTGATCTTTGGTTTTGAGCATCTCAACCCACATATACCTGCTATGATCATCTACCACCAGCAAGAAGTAGGATGCACCACCTAAAGTTTTAGGTGTGATGTGCCCACACAAATCTGCATGCACAAGTTCTAAACACTTCTCAGCTCTAAAACTTGACACCTTGGGAAAAGGTTTCCTGTGTTGTTTACTTAATACACAGCTATCACAAACTTGCTCCACCTTCTTCACTAAAGGCATTCCATCCACCATCTGTCTACTACTCAGATCACTAAGACTTCTGAAATTTAAATGGCCATACCTAGCATGCCATTGCCAATCTTTACTTTCGAGTTAGCTAGCAAACAAATTGGTGATGTCAGACCAAACTTAACTGTATACAGTCTATTTCCAGTCCTTGGAGCAGCTATCAACAGTGACTTATCTCGATCATAAACACACAATTTCCCATCACCCAAAGTGCATTTCAGTCCACTTTCTTCTAATTGGCCCAAACTGACTATGTTGCTCTTTAACTTAGGAATATAGTAAACATTAGTCAGTACCTTATGTTGGTTTTGGCGACCTTGCATCACCACAGAGCCAATCCCCTTGATCTCGACGCGAGAGCCATCTCCAAACCGCACTGTTCCCCTGACAGTTTCATCTAGCTGTTGCAGTGCTGACCTGGTGCCGGTCATGTGATTGCTGGCACCAGTGTCAAGCACCCAAACTCCATCAGGAACATCGGTGGGCACCGTCTTCTCGGTCAGATAGACCATGTTCTGCGTCCCCTGCTCCACCTCACAGGTGGCCAACAGGAGCGCGCCACCGGCATGGTCACCACCCGTGGCCATGTTAGCTTCAGGTTGCGCGGCCTCCTTCTTCTCCTTCTTGGGGCGTTTACAGTCCTCCGCCCGGTGGCCGTATATGACGCCGTTGCGACACCGACCTTTCCTCCTCGGCGTACCCATCGAAGTCGCTTGACCGATCGAGCCGCCGCATTTGAGCGCGCCGTCTTACCCTTCGAGGAGCCCGATCCAGGCTTGCTTGCACCTTGCTTTGGCCCGTGTTGGAACCGGTGCTTATGCTTCTCCATCCAATCATCCTCTATCATCATCAGTCGCCCCATCTTGTCGGTGACGAGCTCTGACTTGTCATCCAGACGCTCCTCCGCCGCCCGGAGCCGGCCGATTAATTCTTCCACCGTTAGTTCCTTGAGATTGACAAACATCTCGATGGACACTACGATCTGCGTGAACCGAGGTGGCACCATGCGAAGAAACTTCTTGACGACGCGTTCATCGCTGATCGTCTCACCCAGGGTTTTGAGATTTCCGACGAGATTGGTTATTCTCATGCCAAAATCATCAACGGATTCCCCATCCTTGAACTGGATATTCTCGAACTCCTTCAAGAGCCTCTGGGCATTCACTTTCACCCGATCTGCACCAACACGCATCAATTTCACCGCCTCCCATGCCTCCTTCACGGACTTCTTTCCCCCCAGCGTCTGCCACATCTCCTTCGGAACTGAACGCAAGAGCGCGCTCATGGCCAGCCGATCTTGTGCGCGCTTTGGTTTGTCACCGGGCTCGATCACTTCCCAGATCTCAAGCGCCTCATAGTTGCACTGCATCAGCATGGACCACTCCGTATAATTGTCGCTGGAAAGCATTGGCCACATGAGGGAGCTTTCCTTCACCGTGGACTTGGTTGACGACTCGGCCGACATGGCGCCCGACGATGAACTGGCGGCGCGGCTGGTGTTCTTCCTCTCCGATGTCTCTCTAGATGGACCACTGGATCCACCCGATCTCTCAACCTATCGCTCTGATACCAGAATGTAAGGATCGGCGGCTCGCCGTCCTTTGATCTCTCGGTGCCGGTGATGCCCGGCGGCGTGGTGACGACGCTCTGGAACGTAAGAACAGAAAACACAAGACTCGGGAATTAGGTTTAGCTGCCAACCGCAGCCTTGCCTGAGGCAATCCGTTTGTTTATATATGGCTCGCACAAGATCTCCCCGCCACCGTTTGTTGCTGCGAGATACGCCCTTATCTTTGGAACGTCCTCGCGACAAGCACGGCATACAACCGATGGCGGAGCTGAGCCTCCTGGTGCGGTCACGGCGCAGGGTGTGCAAGTCTCCACCGCTGCCCATGATTCTACGCTTTACAAAACATGTTCATGCAACTACTGAACAAAACTAATGCATCTAAATGGATACACTTTATCTGTCACGATTACTGGAGGCCAAGCTCCAACACGTTCCACCAAGCAGGACATACCTACAACTGTATCCTTGTCGAGTTAAACAAAAAATAGAGTTATAGACTTTTATAGGTCATCAAAGGATGTCCTTGATCTCAATATCAAATGATATGATATATTTACGAGTAAACTTGACATGGAAGAAAAATCCATTATAGATATATTTTGATTAGATACATGTTTATACTAGTCTGTTCCAAATTGTTCCAAATTGTAGTTCGTTTGAATTTTAACCCCAACTTTGACCACTCTTATTCAAAAGATTATGTCAAATTTCATTTCTTTTGTTATGGCTTGCTTTATTACTAACAAAACATCTTCAAAAATAACTTGAATTTAACTATATTTGCACAAATTGTTTGAATTAGACGAGTGGTCAAGGTCAAACGAACTATAATTTGAAATGGAGTGAGTAGTACATTATCGTATCATTGTTAATATTGATTTTTGTCATGGATGTTGTGATCATCATCAGGCCAGTCTCAGTGGGGGTTTCACCGTAGTGTCATGCACATTAAATACAGTGACACATCAGCAATTTGATTGAAACGAGGAGGAGAGAGAGCCATATGGTTTCACCATGGTGAAACTGGGGTGGCGTCGTTTCCCAGGCATTGAAACCCGAATGAAACCAGCACCTTTGAGCCGTTTCATCTCGTCGTCCCATACAGGATTAAAGTATATGATCCCATACACATGCGGCAATTAAGTGCTTTTCTAAGCCTGGGAAACAGTGCATTGAAACTGTTGCATTGTAGAGGGTGTTTCAATGTTTGTTTCATGGAGACTTTGTTAGCAATTTTGTTTGGAAAATAGTGCAATGACACCATGCACTGAGACTGGCCTCATAGAATAAAGTATGGCTTTAAAATTTTGTAGACGGAAAAAAACATAATCAATGTGAAAATCTGTAATAAATAAGGGAAACATCTAAATATTTTTTTCCCGTTTCCTAGTATTATTACAGGACGCAAACAATGTCCACAAAGTATAACACATGTTGGGCTGCTTTATTGTCTGGGCCGGTATGGCCCATTGCAAAATTGCAATCCTATTCGGTTTGGGATCGAACACGGACAGGACAGCTGATGTTGTGACCCATCGTAAAATAAAATTGCAATCCTATTCGGTTTGGGATCAAACACGGACTAACTAGGACAGCTGATATCTGGCAGCGGCATTAGAGCTTCCGATCCGACCCTCCACGGCGACCATATGGAGCGGCGGTGCAAGAAACGGAAGCCGGCGGCGTCGGAGGAGCCCAGTTTTGCATGTGTCTTCCATGACGTCCCCGACGATCTCCTCAGGCTGATCCTCCTCCGCCTCGACTCCCCGCTCTGGCTCCTCCGCGCGGCGTGCGCCTGCAAGCGTTGGCGCCGTATGGTTGTCGGCGGCGACGGCGGCCGCGCCTTCCTCCGCCTCGCCAGATCGCTCCACCCTCCCGTCGTCCTTGGCCACTACCACAGCTATGATGGTGGCAGTCACCGGTTCGTGCCCTCGTCACCGGAGCCGCCCTTGCGCCCGTCCATCGACTTCTTCCCCCGGAAACTCATACAGCGCACCATCAGCATTCAGTGGCAAAACTGGCATGTCGCCGACTGCCACGGTGGCCTCGTCCTCCTCCGCGATGGATTCAACCTCGTGCCACGCCTTGTCGTCTGCGACACGTTGTCAGGCCGAAGCAGGCGTATCGACCATCCACCCCAACTGTCATCGTCGGTCAGCTACAACTACAAGCCGCCACACGTCTTTCTGCTCGACGACGGCAACATCTCGATATCGAATTTCAGGCTGCTGTACTACTGCTGCACATTCTCCGGTGCTACCACCGAAGTCTACGTCTACTCCTCAGCAGGCGGCGGCAAGTGGCGTTTCGTGCGGCAGTCGACGGCAGACCACGGCGACCTCTATGTCATTGGCCGGATCGACAGATCTCTCTACATGGCCTCCCGGGCTGGCAGCGTGAGAGTCCTTGACAATGCCAGGTTGGAGTTCTCCGAGATCGATCTGCCCATCCGTAAGTCAGATTTAGACTATGACTGCTCGACGTTTGCCGTTGTCCATGGTGCCAGCCCTGAACCCACCGTTTCCCCGGCAACGGCATCTATCATCCATGTGTGTGGCGATTTCCTGGAGTTGTTCCGCCGGATCAAGAGCAGCGGCGAGTGGGTGCTTGAGCACAGCATCCCCCGGTTGTCAGAGGCCACGCGTGGGCTGAAAGGCTATCCGGAGCGCTCTCGGTGGATGGCGGTGAATGTTTTTGCCGGTGGCACTAGATTGGCCGTGTTGAGAGTAAAATTATCATCTGGGAGTTACTGGTTCTTCTCCCTCGACGTGGACACAATGCAGCTTCAGATGGTGCCTGATGTGGCCATCTATCTCTCTCCTGATACGAAACCGATAATGTACACGCTGCCATGGCCTAAGTTCTTGACAGCCCTACCTAGCTAGCAAGGCCAACCAACAAATGTTAGGTTGCATTCTGTTTGTTAAGTTTATGATGATGCAGACTTAGTTGATTGATACTTCAATATATACATTTGTGCGTTGTTTTGCTTTATTTATTTGTTTCTCCTTTTTATTTTATTTTTTTGTTTGCATTTCGAACTAAGTTTAAAGTGATAACACTGAGAACACGACGCAACTAAAATTCATGAAATATTAGGTCTATGGGGAGTTTACTCATCAGGACCTAAAAATGTTACTAAGACTATTGTAACCATTGGAATAGAGACTATTTCTAATTTCAAATTTGAATTTTGATTCACTTATTACACGGTGTGAGGCAGCAATTTTTTTTAAGAATGTTGTGAGGCTGCAAATTAATGCACCTACCGATTGTTGACGGCATGCATGCCCGCTTGCGTGCTGGGCCAGGCCTTCGCCGGGCCTTCTGGCCCGCTCCTATGCTGTGCAGGTTGTACGTGTTTCCACCGTCTCTATTCGTATCTTGCAGCAAACTTGGTGGAAGTCATACACTATTGGGCCTTTAACTTGCAGCAAAGTCTCATCGGGTCCATTAACTAAGAAACTGGACATCCAGCCCCTTAAAATTGTAGTCTTCTCATCTGGGTCCAAAACCAGAAACCAAGCTGGTTTGCTGCACTATTTTTCAAAAAAAAACCTCCCCCATCTCTCATCTCAACATTGAGCCCTTCTTCTTCCTTTGCCGGCCGCGGCGGAGCCCATGCTCCCCCGCGCGCCCGCGACGCGGCAGCGCACTCGGCGCCCACACGCGCGCCCGCGAGGCGACGCGGAGCCCCTGCTCCCCCGCGCGCTCGGGAGGTGGCGGCGCACACGGCGCCCACACGCGAGCCCGCGAAGCGACGCGGAGCCCCTGCTCCCGCGCGCTCGGGAGGCGGTGGCGCACGCGACACCCGTACGCGCGCCCACGAGGCGGCGGCGCACGCGGAGCCCCTACTCCCGCGCGCTCAGGAGGCGATGGTGCACGCGGCGACGGCACGCACGCCGACGAGGCGGCAGCGGAGCGGCGCCCGCACGCGCGCCCGTGCCCGCGTGGCGGCGGCGGAGCTGCAGCTCCCGCACGTGCGCCCGCTAGGCGTCGGCGCACGCGGAGCCCCTGCTCCCACGCGCTCGGGAGGCGGTGGTGCAGGCAGCGATAGCACGCACGCCCGCGAGGCGGCGGCGGAGCAGCGCCCGCACGCGCGCCCGCGAAGCGGCGGAGCTGCGGCTTCCGCATGCGTGCCCGCGAGGCGGCGGCGGAGCGGCGCCCGCATGCGCACCCGCGAGGCGGCCCACGGTGCAGCGCGAGCATGGCGCGGCGGGCGGCGCGGCAAGGCGCGACGGCGTGGAAAGCGCAGAGTGGAGCACGGCGGGCGGCACAACGCACGAGCGCGGCCGGCGTGGGGCGTGGCACGACGGCGCGCGAGGCAGAGCCCGCGTCGCGTCGACATGGGCACTCAGAGGAAGAAGAAGGGCTCAAGGTTGAGACGGGAGATGGGGTAGGGGAGTTTTTGAAAAATAGTGCAGCAAAACTAGCTTGGTTTCTGGTTTGGACCCAGATAAGACGGGACTACAAGTTTAAGGGGTCGGATGTCCAGTCTCCTAGTTAACGGACCCAGATGAGACTTTGCTGCAAGTTGAAGGCCCTACAATGCATTTCACTCAAGTCATTAACAAAAGTCAATACACAAGAGCTAAGCCAGAGAAAAGACAGTGAATAAATTTTAGCTATTTAAATATAATAATATAGGAGTATACTCCTTCTGTTTTATACTATAAGCACTTTGTTTTCTCTTTTTTTGCTACCTAGATTATTTTACTATGTATGATATTTTTTAACGCAAAAACCATGGGAGAGTTCCCCACGGTGTATCAAAAACTTTTCTAAAAGAGTGATAAACAGGAGTACAAGAGACGGGTTAGAGCATCTCCAAGGGCCTCTCCAAATGAGTTTTGCATTTGATGTTGTTTGCAAAGTCCCAAACCAAATTGCAAAGTCTAAAAATAGACCTTCTCCAAGGGATTTTGCAAATGGACTTTGCAAAGTCTAAAAATAGAAGCCTCGGTCCCACGCGAGGGGGGAGGACGGGGCGCGAGAGGGGAGGACGGCGCGAGAGTCGAGCGTTTGGAGAGTCGAGCTCGCTCTGCATATATGCAAAACCCAACCAGAGAATTGCAAAGTTTGCCCAAATGCAAAAGTCATATGCAAAACCGTTGGAGCCCTCTTTTTGAGGTTTTTTGCAAATTATCAAATGCAAAACTCATTTGGAGAGGCCCTTGGAGATGCTCTTATACTTACAAAGAAGGAAACGGGAGGGAGGAGGGGGGTGCAACACCCAGGAGGTACAATTATAGGCAATCTAGTCACAAACTAACAAGAAGTCTATCACAATCATTTAATCTATGAGCTTGGAGGGAAGCCTCAGCCTTGAAGTTTTGAATCTATGTACTGAAAGTATGATGAACACCATCAAATACCATTATGTTTCTAATTTTCCAAAGCTCCCGTCCGCAATCAGAACTATTTCAATGAAGAAAGGCAAACTAGTCATTAACCTTGTGTTGATATTTTTTTTATGTCATCCTCTTGTGTCTAATTGATATTTAGCTTGGACTAGCATCTTTTGGCAAACTCACAACCAAAGGAGAGATGTTCAATGGTTTCCACAATTCCTCTACTGCAGAGGACACAGAGAGAATTGAGTTGCACATTAAAGCGGCGTTATGTCGAAGTCACTTGGTACTAGGCGATGGAGTCTGAAGCTTCGCAGTATGTCGACGTCGACATTTTGTTGGTCCGAATTAGCATGTGACCTAGGCCGTCGACGAACGCCACCATTGCCACGACGACAGGGTGTCATGATGGCCAGGGGGCATCCCGTTCTCCTAGTAGGTTGTCAGAGGTCTATGGGTTTTTAGGGCTATGCACTCTATGCCAGTTGGTCCTTCATTATGGATAACCTGCAGAAGATCAGGTAGTAATGGTGATAATGAAGGGATATAAAGGCGACCGTCGAAGAAGATGAGCCTGTCGTCGAAGGTCCATCCATTGGTTGTATTACCATTTGTAATGGCTAGGGCGAATGTGGGCAACTCCCGCTGCTCTCTAATGACTCGTCGCGTGTGGTCAAAGATGATATTCAACTTTTCAGTGAAGTTATCGAGGGCATTGGGAAATCTTGCCCGATGCGCCTTGTTCATCATCCGACGAGCTGGAGTTATCGATGGTCATAGTGTCAGCATCGGTGGCAAGGGCGACAGTCGAGCTAGGGTTGCTGGAGGCACCTGCACTTGTCGGGGAGCGTGCAACTTGTGGCAGCGCCCCTCGCGATCGTAGACCAATCTCCTGTCGGTGAAGTCCCAGATAACACGTCCTAGGTTGGCCAACCATGGTGCGCCAAGGATGATGTCGATGTCGTGGCCTTAGCCTCGATCAGATCAGCATGGTGAGCCGGTGCCGGCAGAGGTGCTGGCGGCGGAGTGCGGAAGCACGGGGGGGGCGCCCCGTATTGATAGGAGAAGATTCTTTGCCTTGCGTACGAGTTTGTATATATAGGAAATGGAATTTCTGTTCTTTGCCGTAAAGGATTGCCTGTCAAAGTGAAATTTCTATTCTTCGCCATTGCGCGTCGCCTAGATGGGAGCGGGGTTAAGCGGGGTTAACGCAAACAATAATCTTAGTGGTTTTCTATTTAGGGGTATAGATAGTCCCTTGTACAATTTTTACCAATTCGGTAAACCATTACAAAATCGGTGTGGGCAGAGGTAGTATTTGTGCCGGCAAGAACAATTAATTTCTATTTTCTCTTGATTTTATGCCCACACTCTTTTTGTTGTGACCATATATATGCCGGCTTTAATGGCAATACCCCTCTAGTTATACTTCATCATTTGATATTAAATTTCATTTTATAAAACAAGTTATTAATATACTAGTGCTGCTTTGTTTTAGATAAACACAAAAACCGACGTGACATAAACAACTACAACTTTTTTTCGGTTTCCTAAAGTTGCAGGACAGAAACAAACATTTTACGACAAATGTTGGGCTGCTTCAATCAAGCCAGAACAACATCTTCACCAACTCCACCGAAAATCTTCCTGGCCGACCAGGTTGGATAGAACACGCGTTGGAGTAATTGGCCCACGCGCATGGATAAGGCCCAATTTGTTGAAGCAAGCGCGGCCCATACCTCCGCGCGTGAGCTGAGTCCAATTCCGACAGCGACATCCAACAACAGGTAGTACGTATGTCCTTCCTTGTTCTTTCCTTTCTTCTTATTTCTTTTCCTTTTTCCTTCTATATTCTTCCTGATTTGCCTTCTGTTTTTTCTTGTTATGTTCCATTATTCTGGCTATGATCCTGTTTTGTGGCTCGCATCAACACGTACGTACATGTGTTTCTTTTTTCTATTTTATTTTTTCTTCTCTTTTATTTCTAATTTCTTTTTAAATTCTTCCTTCCATTCTAGTTTTTTATCTTTTTTAATTATTTTTATTCTTTCTTCAATTCTATTGTGATGTTCTTGTCTATATTTTGTTCGATGTTCGTTTAGTGTTACTATGATGTTCGTGTAGTGTTATGTGGTGTTCTATAATGTATTTGTGATTTTCAGTAGCATTTTTCTTCGCCCCTCTATGAGTAGAAATGTGATGTGCTATTCTATATTTAGTCATGTTCGTATAGTGTTAAGTTATAACGAGTCGAACCACTAACGAGTCGAGTTGGCTTTGATATCCAGCCCTAGTGTTAAATGAATGTTATACGATGTATTTTGTGATGTTGCGTAGCATTCTTTTGTGTTTTTACTATAAATAATTACTCCACTTTTTTAGTTCTTTACATTTCTTGGTATTATACAATGTTCGCGTAGTATATGTATTATGTTCTATGCTATTTTTATGTTCGCAGAGTGTTAATACGATGTTCGGCAATTATCTTTAAGGTTCATCATGAGGTAAATGTTTATTAAAAGATTTATCGAAATATATCTGTGTGGAGTCTTGTTTTGAAGAGTTTGTGCAAGAAACACGATAGTGTGCAACCAGAAATTTACTTAGATTCATAGTTTAATAGCAGAAACCTTTTTAAAAAAAAAATGCATGACATCAGCATAAGGCGGGATCTCCCAAATGGGGTGGTTGGCATGCAGCACGGCCCAATATTCTACGCGTCTAGTTGTTGCATACCGATCACATGTGCATACATCAACATGATAACATGCCTTGTCAAAAAAAAAACATGATAACATGCATACTCTCATATGGATCATGCGGCAAAAATTAACTAAAATTTCAGGTGATATGGTCCTGATCCTCTTCCATCAAGGAATATTGATGGTTTAATTAGAAAACTTCAACAAAATTTGATAACATACATACTCGGGTAGTCGGGTACTCCATGTGGATCATGCATGCGGCGTACAACGAACATTAACTAAAATATATAGGTGATGTGGTCCTGATCCTCTTCTTCCATCAAGGAATATATAGAGCATGATGGTTTATAATCAGAAACCTTTAACAATTTGATGACATGCTGATGCATAAATAAACTCCCATATGGATCATGTGGCAACACATAAACTAATATATATAGGTGATACGGTTCTGATCCTCTTCCATCAAGGAGTATATTATCATGTTGTTGCAAATTGCAATTTGATTTGATTATTTTCAGTAAGAAACCATGCATTCATCTTGGTGATGAACACCAGCCATCTAGTGAGTAGTGACACCCTGCCGTCGGCAGACATTAACTAAAATAAAATATATAGCTGGATTTGTTTATGTATCGAGTCACACAGTGCACTCTATTAGTTTGGCTAAGCTAGTTGTATATATTATAACGCCCATCCGCAGGGCAATTGGGCACATTGCAAAAGTGCTATCCTTTGATTCGGTTGAGATCATTCACAGACAACTGATATTTGGTGTTTAGGCCCCGGTCACACGCCACCGCTGACTGCAGTGTGCTGCCAGCGGTGGTAGCGCTTCCGATCCGATCCTCCACGCAAGGCGCCCATGGAAAAGAGCCGGAAGCCGGTGGCGCCGGAGATGCCTAGGTGTGTCGTCCATGAGGTCCCGGACGATGTGCTCAGGCTGATCCTTCTCCGCCTCGACTCCCCACTTTGGCTCATCCGCGCAGCTTGCACCTGCAAGCGGTGGCGCCGCATCGTCACCGATGAAGGTCGCGCCTTCCTCCGCCTCGCCGCATCGCTCCACCCTCCCGTCGTCGTCGGCCACTACCACACCTATCACGTCGGTGGCTACCGGTTCGTGCCCTCGTCGCCGGCGCCAATCCGCCCATCCTCGACTTCATCCCTCGGGAACTCGTACAGCGCCACCACACCATCGATCGTTGGCATGTCGCCGACTGCCACGGTGGCCTCGTCCTCCTCCGTGACGGATTCAGCCATGTGTCACACCTTGTCGTCTGCAACCCGTTGTCACGCCAATACCGGGATATCCACCATCCGCCAAATCAGACATCGTTCCTACAAGCAGGCAGCTACATACCCCGCGTCTTTCTGCTCGACGGCACTGACAATAACGACAACATCTCCATATCAAATTTTAGGGTGCTGTTGTACCACACTTGCTCCGACATTACCAAAGTCTATGTCTTCTCCGCAGTTGACGGCGGAGACTGGCATTTGGTGAGGCAGTCGACAGCAGCATTCGACAACAACGACGACCTCATCGTCGGTAGTCACATGGGGCACGTCATTGGCCGGATCGACAGATCACTCTACATGGCCTCACCGGCCGGCAGCGTCACAGTCCTTGACAATGCCAGGTTGGTGTTCTCCGAGGTCGATCTGCCCATCCATGCGGGGAAGTCAGGTTTAGACTATGGCTACAACTCGACCTTCACCGTCGTCCATGGCGCCAGCCCTGAACCCACCGCCTCGCCAGCAACTACATTCATTGTCCACGTGCACGGCGAGCACTTGGAGTTGTTCCGCCGGGTACCAAGCAGCGCCGAGTGGGTGTTCGAGCATAGTATCCCCGGTTGTCGGTGGCCACACGCGGGCTGCCAGGCTACCCAGAGCTCTCAGTGGAAGGCGGTGGACGTTATTACCGGTGGCACCAGATTGGCTGTGTTGAAAGTATCCTTAGCACGTGGGAATAGGACCTGGAGTTGGCTCATCTCCTTCAACGTGGTCACGATGCAGCTGAAGGTGGTGCCTGATGTGGCCGCCTATCTCTCTCATGAGATGAAGCGCATAATATACACGCTGCCATGGCCTCAGTTCTTGACTGCCCTACCTAGCTAGCCTGCCATGGCCTCAGTTCTTGCCCTACCTAGCTAGCAAAAATTTACAGGCTTAGGCAACATATTTATTTACTTTTATATATACGGCACCACATATATATTTTTCAATATACAGGAATCCACAGTTTTAGTCTAAATCCCTGTATCATTTGAATGATTTGTCATGAGTGAGCTTGTTTGGTCTCAGTTACAAAATCAAATGCCTTGCATTTGTTTATTGAGTTAATTACGATGTCGACTTGTCTGTGTAATGGACGGATAATTTTGACATGATGGGTTACCCTCTGCTGTACACGTGCGAATGCAAGTCCATTTCCGAACAATCTCACAAAGTTTATTTAATGGCAACACACAGGGACAAATGCGATCCTTTTTTCACGATCGGATCTTTTACCTGTTTTTCCATTAAGAGAAAGGGCCAAAAAAATTGGAACATGGATACAAAGGACTCACAAATAATTTTAGAATTACCGGTGAAATCCCAAAGACACAAACACAAAAGGACAAAAAAAATATCAAGAATACATAGAGGGGGAGAAATGAACCCCACCGCAACACACCATCCGACTATGCCTGCAAAGGAGAAAACACATCCAACCAATGGTCGCCAATACGGACTGGGTCAAGCTGCGGTGGCAAAGCATCTACCAAAAGATCCGCAAGTGACCAGGTAGTCACAGCGAAATAGAAGACGACGAAAACTGCCAACGACCAGGTAGTCGTTGCGAAGTAGAGTGCCAACGAACAGGTAGCCACTGCGCAGTAGAGAACCATAATCCCCCAATGACTATTTTTATGTTCGCAGAGTGTTAATACGATGTTCGGCAATTATCTTTAAGGTTCATCATGAGGTAAATGTTTATTAAAAGATTTATCGAAATATATCTGTGTGGAGTCTTGTTTTGAAGAGTTTGTGCAAGAAACACGATAGTGTGCAACCAGAAATTTACTTAGATTCATAGTTTAATAGCAGAAACCTTTTTAAAAAAAAAAAAAATGCATGACATCAGCATAAGGCGGATCTCCCAAATGGGGTGGTTGGCATGCAGCACGGCCCAATATTCTACGCGTCTAGTTGTTGCATACCGATCACATGTGCATACATCAACATGATAACATGCCTTGTCAAAAAAAAAACATGATAACATGCATACTCTCATATGGATCATGCGGCAAAAATTAACTAAAATTTCAGGTGATATGGTCCTGATCCTCTTCCATCAAGGAATATTGATGGTTTAATTAGAAAACTTCAACAAAATTTGATAACATACATACTCGGGTAGTCGGGTACTCCATGTGGATCATGCATGCGGCGTACAACGAACATTAACTAAAATATATAGGTGATGTGGTCCTGATCCTCTTCTTCCATCAAGGAATATATAGAGCATGATGGTTTATAATCAGAAACCTTTAACAATTTGATGACATGCTGATGCATAAATAAACTCCCATATGGATCATGTGGCAACACATAAACTAATATATATAGGTGATACGGTTCTGATCCTCTTCCATCAAGGAGTATATTATCATGTTGTGGCAAATTGCAATTTGATTTGATTATTTTCAGTAAGAAACCATGCATTCATCTTGGTGATGAACACCAGCCATCTAGTGAGTAGTGACAACCCTGCCGTCGGCAGACATTAACTAAAATAAAATATATAGCTGGATTTGTTTATGTATCGAGTCACACAGTGCACTCTATTAGTTTGGCTAAGCTAGTTGTATATATTATAACGCCCATCCGCAGGGCAATTGGGCACATTGCAAAAGTGCTATCCTTTGATTCGGTTGAGATCATTCACAGACAACTGATATTTGGTGTTTAGGCCCGGTCACACGCCACCGCTGACTGCAGTGTGCTGCCAGCGGTGGTAGCGCTTCCGATCCGATCCTCCACGCAAGGCGCCCATGGAAAAGAGCCGGAAGCCGGTGGCGCCGGAGATGCCTAGGTGTGTCGTCCATGAGGTCCCGGACGATGTGCTCAGGCTGATCCTTCTCCGCCTCGACTCCCCACTTTGGCTCATCCGCGCAGCTTGCACCTGCAAGCGGTGGCGCCGCATCGTCACCGATGAAGGTCGCGCCTTCCTCCGCCTCGCCAGATCGCTCCACCCTCCCGTCGTCGTCGGCCACTACCACACCTATCACGTCGGTGGCTACCGGTTCGTGCCCTCGTCGCCGGCGCCAATCCGCCCATCCCTCGACTTCATCCCTCGGGAACTCGTACAGCGCCACCACACCATCGATCGTTGGCATGTCGCCGACTGCCACGGTGGCCTCGTCCTCCTCCGTGATGGATTCAGCCATGTGTCACACCTTGTCGTCTGCAACCCGTTGTCACGCCAATACCGGGATATCCACCATCCGCCAAATCAGACATCGTTCCTACAAGCAGGCAGCTACATACCCCGCGTCTTTCTGCTCGACGGCACCGACAATAACGACAACATCTCCATATCAAATTTTAGGGTGCTGTTGTACCACACTTGCTCCGACATTACCAAAGTCTATGTCTTCTCCGCAGTTGACGGCGGAGACCGGCATTTGGTGAGGCAGTCGACAGCAGCATTCGACAACAACGACGACCTCATCGTCGGTAGTCACATGGGGCACGTCATTGGCCGGATCGACAGATCACTCTACATGGCCTCACCGGCCGGCAGCGTCACAGTCCTTGACAATGCCAGGTTGGTGTTCTCCGAGGTCGATCTGCCCATCCATGCGGGGAAGTCAGGTTTAGACTATGGCTACAACTCGACCTTCACCGTCGTCCATGGCGCCAGCCCTGAACCCACCGCCTCGCCAGCAACTACATTCATTGTCCACGTGCACGGCGAGCACTTGGAGTTGTTCCGCCGGGTACCAAGCAGCGCCGAGTGGGTGTTCGAGCATAGTATCCCCCGGTTGTCGGTGGCCACACGCGGGCTGCCAGGCTACCCGTAGCTCTCTCGGTGGAAGGCGGTGGACGTTATTACCGGTGGCACCAGATTGGCTGTGTTGAAAGTATCCTTAGCACGTGGGAATAGGACCTGGAGTTGGCTCATCTCCTTCAACGTGGTCACGATGCAGCTGAAGGTGGTGCCTGATGTGGCCGCCTATCTCTCTCATGAGATGAAGCGCATAATATACACGCTGCCATGGCCTCAGTTCTTGACTGCCCTACCTAGCTAGCCTGCCATGGCCTCAGTTCTTGCCCTACCTAGCTAGCAAAAATTTACAGGCTTAGGCAACATATTTATTTACTTTTATATATACGGCACCACATATATATTTTTCAATATACAGGAATCCACAGTTTTAGTCTAAATCCCTGTATCATTTGAATGATTTGTCATGAGTGAGCTTGTTTGGTCTCAGTTACAAAATCAAATGCCTTGCATTTGTTTATTGAGTTAATTACGATGTCGACTTGTCTGTGTAATGGACGGATAATTTTGACATGATGGGTTACCCTCTGCTGTACACGTGCGAATGCAAGTCCATTTCCGAACAATCTCACAAAGTTTATTTAATGGCAACACACAGGGACAAATGCGATCCTTTTTTCACGATCGGATCTTTTACCTGTTTTTCCATTAAGAGAAAGGGCCAAAAAAATTGGAACATGGATACAAAGGACTCACAAATAATTTTAGAATTACCGGTGAAATCCCAAAGACACAAACACAAAAGGACAAAAAAAATATCAAGAATACATAGAGGGGGAGAAATGAACCCCACCGCAACACACCATCCGACTATGCCTGCAAAGGAGAAAACACATCCAACCAATGGTCGCCAATACGGACTGGGTCAAGCTGCGGTGGCAAAGCATCTACCAAAAGATCCGCAAGTGACCAGGTAGTCACAGCGAAATAGAAGACGACGAAAACTGCCAACGACCAGGTAGTCGTTGCGAAGTAGAGTGCCAACGAACAGGTAGCCACTGCGCAGTAGAGAACCATAATCCCCCAATGACTATTTTTATGTTCGCAGAGTGTTAATACGATGTTCGGCAATTATCTTTAAGGTTCATCATGAGGTAAATGTTTATTAAAAGATTTATCGAAATATATCTGTGTGGAGTCTTGTTTTGAAGAGTTTGTGCAAGAAACACGATAGTGTGCAACCAGAAATTTACTTAGATTCATAGTTTAATAGCAGAAACCTTTTTAAAAAAAATGCATGACATCAGCATAAGGCGGGATCTCCCAAATGGGGTGGTTGGCATGCAGCACGGCCCAATATTCTACGCGTCTAGTTGTTGCATACCGATCACATGTGCATACATCAACATGATAACATGCCTTGTCAAAAAAACATGATAACATGCATACTCTCATATGGATCATGCGGCAAAAATTAACTAAAATTTCAGGTGATATGGTCCTGATCCTCTTCCATCAAGGAATATTGATGGTTTAATTAGAAAACTTCAACAAAATTTGATAACATACATACTCGGGTAGTCGGGTACTCCATGTGGATCATGCATGCGGCGTACAACGAACATTAACTAAAATATATAGGTGATGTGGTCCTGATCCTCTTCTTCCATCAAGGAATATATAGAGCATGATGGTTTATAATCAGAAACCTTTAACAATTTGATGACATGCTGATGCATAAATAAACTCCCATATGGATCATGTGGCAACACATAAACTAATATATATAGGTGATACGGTTCTGATCCTCTTCCATCAAGGAGTATATTATCATGTTGTGGCAAATTGCAATTTGATTTGATTATTTTCAGTAAGAAACCATGCATTCATCTTGGTGATGAACACCAGCCATCTAGTGAGTAGTGACACCCTGCCGTCGGCAGACATTAACTAAAATAAAATATATAGCTGGATTTGTTTATGTATCGAGTCACACAGTGCACTCTATTAGTTTGGCTAAGCTAGTTGTATATATTATAACGCCCATCCGCAGGGCAATTGGGCACATTGCAAAAGTGCTATCCTTTGATTCGGTTGAGATCATTCACAGACAACTGATATTTGGTGTTTAGGCCCCGGTCACACGCCACCGCTGACTGCAGTGTGCTGCCAGCGGTGGTAGCGCTTCCGATCCGATCCTCCACGCAAGGCGCCCATGGAAAAGAGCCGGAAGCCGGTGGCGCCGGAGATGCCTAGGTGTGTCGTCCATGAGGTCCCGGACGATGTGCTCAGGCTGATCCTTCTCCGCCTCGACTCCCCACTTTGGCTCATCCGCGCAGCTTGCACCTGCAAGCGGTGGCGCCGCATCGTCACCGATGAAGGTCGCGCCTTCCTCCGCCTCGCCAGATCGCTCCACCCTCCCGTCGTCGTCGGCCACTACCACACCTATCACGTCGGTGGCTACCGGTTCGTGCCCTCGTCGCCGGCGCCAATCCGCCCATCCCTCGACTTCATCCCTCGGGAACTCGTACAGCGCCACCACACCATCGATCGTTGGCATGTCGCCGACTGCCACGGTGGCCTCGTCCTCCTCCGTGACGGATTCAGCCATGTGTCACACCTTGTCGTCTGCAACCCGTTGTCACGCCAATACCGGGATATCCACCATCCGCCAAATCAGACATCGTTCCTACAAGCAGGCAGCTACATACCCCGCGTCTTTCTGCTCGACGGCACCGACAATAACGACAACATCTCCATATCAAATTTTAGGGTGCTGTTGTACCACACTTGCTCCGACATTACCAAAGTCTATGTCTTCTCCGCAGTTGACGGCGGAGACCGGCATTTGGTGAGGCAGTCGACAGCAGCATTCGACAACAACGACGACCTCATCGTCGGTAGTCACATGGGGCACGTCATTGGCCGGATCGACAGATCACTCTACATGGCCTCACCGGCCGGCAGCGTCACAGTCCTTGACAATGCCAGGTTGGTGTTCTCCGAGGTCGATCTGCCCATCCATGCGGGGAAGTCAGGTTTAGACTATGGCTACAACTCGACCTTCACCGTCGTCCATGGCGCCAGCCCTGAACCCACCGCCTCGCCAGCAACTACATTCATTGTCCACGTGCACGGCGAGCACTTGGAGTTGTTCCGCCGGGTACCAAGCAGCGCCGAGTGGGTGTTCGAGCATAGTATCCCCCGGTTGTCGGTGGCCACACGCGGGCTGCCAGGCTACCCAGAGCTCTCTCAGTGGAAGGCGGTGGACGTTATTACCGGTGGCACCAGATTGGCTGTGTTGAAAGTATCCTTAGCACGTGGGAATAGGACCTGGAGTTGGCTCATCTCCTTCAACGTGGTCACGATGCAGCTGAAGGTGGTGCCTGATGTGGCCGCCTATCTCTCTCATGAGATGAAGCGCATAATATACACGCTGCCATGGCCTCAGTTCTTGACTGCCCTACCTAGCTAGCCTGCCATGGCCTCAGTTCTTGCCCTACCTAGCTAGCAAAAATTTACAGGCTTAGGCAACATATTTATTTACTTTTATATATACGGCACCACATATATATTTTTCAATATGCAGGAATCCACAGTTTTAGTCTAAATTTTTTTTTAGAAAATAGGGTTTCCCCCGCTTTTGTATTACCAAAAGCAGCAAAGTTTTACAGCATTCGCGTTAGCGCGCCCGCTTAAACGAGTCTTGCAAAGGTTCTACGACAGAATTATTACACGAAGCTATGGCTCCGCTGACACCGGACTGAAACGAATCACTTCTTCCTGAGAACTCTCCATCTCCTGGAGACACGCCACCAGACCTCCTAGCACTTCTTGAACTATCAACCAGATCTGGTAAACGAGCCGCCAAAGGCTGCACATCCAATGCTCCCCACTCGATGATGATCCGGTCCTCTCCGACGTCCACCGCAGTTGAGGCGAGAGCTTGCTTTGTCCTCCGAAAGCTTGACGAATTCCATCACTTGCTTTCTTGTCTCGTCCTTGAACAGCACCATCCATCTTCCAAGCATCTTTGCAATCCTGAGCAGCACCTTCTCCATTCCCATCCAAACCGCACCCTGAAAACACAGCTCATTTCTTAGCTTCCATAGAGTCCATAAAACAGCAGAAGAAACAGCATTCAAAGCTTCATTTTTTTGTTAGCAATCCACAAACTAGCTACCGACTCAAAATTGGCACCCATCTCGAGAATGAAAGAAACAATTGACCTGAAGCCAAATCTGTTTAGCAATCAAACAGTCAAAGAAAAGATGAGTAAAGGTTTCTGTTTCAGAACAGAATAAACAAGACAAGTCATCAATATGCATTCTTTTCATTAGATTGTCTCTTGTAAGAAGTTTGTTCCTTGAAAGAAGCCACAGAAAAATTTGTACCCTAGGGGGTATTGTCAATTTCCAAATGGAGCTAACATAGAGAGGGACCACCCCCCTAAAATTAATCAAAGCATACAAAGCCTGACTACTATATCTACCAGAAGTAGTGAAATTCCAGATTATGTGGTCTTCCTCATCAGTGAGGGAGACAGTTTCTATCAAACCCCTCAATTCATACCATTGATTCATCCCTCTCCTATCTACAGATCTCCTAAAGGATAGCATCAAATCTTCCCCATCCCAGACCTCAGCCACTGTTTTCCCTTGCTGCTCATTAATAATGTAGAGGGGCCAAAACATAGTGGCTAAGCCGATGTTTCCCATCCAGATATCTTCCCAAAATCTTATCTTTCTACCATCCCCTATACTCCATCTTACTCCCAATAAAGCAGCTTGCATAGCCCAAATGATCCCTTTCCAAAAAGGTGATGCTCCATCGCTTTACAGCAAAAGATATTTGGCTTATCATTTTTATACTTATAATCAATTATATCTTTCCGAGATAGCATCATTGCTAAGCTGGTATCTATCTACCCAGGCTCCTAGCAGTGAGAGATTCAAACTCCTCATGTCCAAAACCCCTAAGCCCCCTGCTTCTTTTTTCTGTGACACTAACTGCCAATTGGCTAGATGAAACTTATGATGATTCACATCATCATTCCACAGAAAATGTCCCAACTGAGAATTAATCATTTCAATGGCCCATTTTGGGAATTTGATGACTGACATCAAGTAGATAGGAATGCTAGCTAGGCAAGATTTCAGTAAAGTTAACCTTCCAGCATAGGAGAGCAATCTCCCTCTCCACCCTGCAATCCTCTTGATGATCTTATCAATAATAGGTCAAATCCTGTTTTCTTAATTTGGTGTAATGGAGAGGTACTCCTAGATACTTGATAGGGAAATCCCCTCTTTTGCAGCAAAACAGTTTTGCAAAATCATTGGCTTCATCCTCTTCCAACCCAATAGTCAATAGATCACTTTTGTCATAATTTATCTTCATCCCAGACATCTTTTCAAAACAAACCAAGAGCCACTTCAAAGTATTGGCCTTGTCCAGGTCACTTTCTAGAAATAATAAGGTGTCATCGCATACCGTAAGCTAATGACCCCCCTTCTCTCACTTGAGGCAGTAAACCCGAGATCATTCCCGCTTTAGCAGCCTTCATCAACATCCTTGAGAAGACATCTCGCCACTAGGTTAAAAAGCGAGGGGGATAAAGGATCCCCCGCCTTAATCCTTTCCCAGGCTTGAAGTATTTACTATTTTCATTATTCATTCTGATACATAAAGAGCCCCCTCTAACTAGTTGACCAATCCAGTTAACCCATCTTTCCCCAAAACCTCTTGCTCTAAGCATATTCTCTAGAAATTGCCACTCACACGGTCATATGCCTTCTCATAGTCGATCTTTAGCATCACTCCTTTCTCTTTCCTTCTATAAATCTCATGCACAATCTCATGAGCAGCAACCACACTTTCAAGTATATACCTTCCTTTTATAAAAGCAGTTTGGTTGGGAGCAACCAATCTGTCGCCTACATCTATCACCTATTGTTCGACTTTACCAAAAATCTTGAAACTACAATTGAGCGACTAATTGGTCTAAATTTCTTGAGAGTCTTAGCTTCGGCTCCTTTGGAATAAGAGTGATCATCCCATAATTTAATCTTTCTAGATTCAGATCACCTTTCCCAAATCTATTGACTAGAGCCATAAGGTCTTTTTTAATCACCTCCCAAATTGTTGGTAGAATAAGAATGGTAAACCATCGTGTCCCGGTGCCCCATCGATAGGACTCAAAAACTGCAGTTTTCACCTCTTCTTCTCCGAAAAATCAGCTTCTAGGAACTCATTTTCCAGATTAGATACTTTTTCTTCTTCCTCCCGTAAATCTTCACCTAAATTGACATCCCCATTTTCCTCTCTCCCAAACAGAGACTTATAGAAGTCTACTGCATGACTTAGCATTTCATCTTTATCTTCTGTCCAACCCTCAGGGGTTTCTAGGCCTATGATTCTTTTCTTTCTATTTCTTCGATTAGCCACAGCTTGAAAATAAGCTGTGTTCTTATCTCCTTCTTTAATCAATCTATCTCTGGATCTTTGCTTTGCCTTTATCTCTTCCAATCTCCAGATTGCTTCTAATTCACCAGTAATGGTCTTCATTCTATCTTTTTCATCAGGTGTCAGCACCCTTTCTTCTTGGATCATATCCAAGATGTCAAATTCAATCAGGAGATTCTGTTTTTCTTTTCTAATGCTGGCATTTATATTTGCTGCCCAGCCCTTAATCTTCTTCCTAAATAATCTAGTTTTAAATTGCCAAATCTCCATAGGGTCTTCAAAGGCACAAGGAGTTTCCCAAATCTTTTCAACCATTCCCCTAAAGTCAGGTTGCTCAAGCCACCATTTCTCAAATCTGAATATACTAGGATTCTTAGGAATCTTGTTACCCAAATCTAGAACTAGAGGGACATGATCACTCACCCCTCTAGATCTAGTGTCTACAAAAGCTAAAGGGAAACTCTGCTCAAAGTTAGTAGTACAGAAGATCTTATCTAGAGCAGCTAGAATAGGCATTTCCTGATTATTAGTCCAAGTAAAAGCTCTAGCAGCATTCTTGAGCTCAATTAAACCCCACTTATTAATTAAATTCTGCAGTTCATCTGCCCATTTCTGATTGATGATTCCATTATTCTTCTCTGCAGCATTTAGAGTTATGTTAAAGTCACCACCAATTACAGTAGGCCCATCCCAGTTAGCTAGGATTTTATCTAGTTCAGCTATAAAGTCTTCTTTTCCTTCCTCATAAGGTGATCCATACACAACCACTAACCTCCAAATCAGTTTATCATGGATGTTCTTAACCATCCCAGATACACTATATTTACCCAGACTCCAAGCAATTGGGTCTAGTTTTTTACCATTAACACCTACTAAGATCCCCCCAGCACTACCATTTGCATGGAGAGTATGCCAAACAAAATCAGGATGAATATACTTAAGAAAGGACTCTTCAAAGATTTCCTTTTTAGTTTCCTGGAGACCCACAAAGTCTAGCTTGTTATCATTAACAAAATCAGTTACACATTGTAATCTACCTTCCTTATTTAGCCCTCTTATATTCCGAAAGATCCTATCATTTTTGACATTTTTTACTATAATTGATTAATTTGCCCTCAAAGGCGCCTTCGCTACAAGATGGGTCAACCACATCATGTTGCAAGGTATTATCTAACTGGTTCCCTTCTAAAGAAGGGAGCTCAAGAACTAGCTTTTCAATATTCAAATCTCCGGTAAATTGACCTCGGGATTAATTTCCTCAAATTGTTTCCTACAAGCATGTTCATTATCTTTCGATCATTAATGACCTTATCAATAGCGTGACATTAGAGCCCAAATTAATATTAACACAAGCAGCTTTAAAAGCTAGATCGAATTGCTTTCAAAAGCAAAGGATTTGTGAGCTTTACCTGTTTCTAAGCTCCTTATCCTGGCTAATTCTTGGGCTTTTTGCATAGCAGTTTTCCCATCATCCTTCCCTCTCCTTGGTCTTGGAATCCTCTCCATAGGTCCCCATTTGGATTTTCTCTTTTGCATGTTCTTGTTTTTGTTAAAGGCTTCCTCCACTCTATTGGCTATAGTATCTTGAGCCCCGTTATCAAGCCTCAATTGCTCCGAGTTATGCCTTCCTCCTTGTCCTCTTCATCTTCTTCCGGATCATCCAGGAGGTCATATTCCTCATCGAGTTCTCTAGCTCCATTTTCTTCAACAGATTAGCACATTCTTCGAGGCCCCTTCTCCGGCCTCGCCTTCTCCGAATTCCTCCCATTTGGAGTGTTGGGACTCGTCTTCAATCGAGTCATAAACCTCTGACCCATCATCCCGCAATCGAACCCACAATTGTTGCTGTCTTTGGTGTTAAGAAACTATCTTGATTGCTGTTGGATGCTTCTTTACCATGCTCAGACATGCAGATTTCATTAGTCATCTTGTAGTTTATCCCCTCAACATAGCTCCCCTCATTATCCTCCACAATGATTCTGTTTTTGTCATTCTTGCTTGAAGCTGAAACTTCTTTTATCTCTGTATGGTAGATTCCTTTGGCTTTTTCTGTGGAGTTTAAACTCCCATCTGCATCAGGAGTTAACTCCTTCCCATCCACCTCCATCATACTCTCTTTCTGAGGCATCTCAGGTATCTGACTTTCCACACCCCAAGCCTGATGTTCATGTGCTATCAGTAGCTCATCATCATATTTGGCAAAGGGTTCTGTTTCTTTCTGCTTGTCATTCATACATTGTATCTCTGGCTTCATCTTTTTCCCCATCAAATCTTTCATCCACCTGATTTGGTCAAGGTCCCGCATAACCGCGACTAGACCCAAGCTGACTCCATTGTAACCTCCCCGATCACCGTTATCGCATCTCCGAGCCATTACTTGCGAGCTATCACTCTTGTTGTTATCTGCTTTGTCTTGATCCTTCTCTTTTTGCTTGTCTTCATTGTCTTGATCATGCTTCTTATCATCACCTTTATCATCTCCACCTCCAGGACCCATTCCAGTTTAGGATTGGTTTCATCAAGTACCTTGATATTCACCACATAAAGTTTCACTCCAAGTTCAAAGAGCCTAGCACTTGGTATCTTTTTAATGTCCCTGCAGGCTACCTTTACTTTGACTACTTCATAGAAAGATTTGAACACCACAGCCCATTCCACATCCATAAGCAACCCAAAAGTTGAGACTATCTCGAGCAAATACTTTCCAGTGGACAATTCTTTGGTGGGATTCCTCCGAGCTCCACCCAAACTTGCTCTAGTTCACTGTAAGCTTGACTTTCACCCTTCCATTCCTGCACCTCCACTTGCACTCCTGCCTTCCTAAGATTGAAAGATGGATAGCTAACAATATCACTGATCTTTTTATTTGGAGTGAACCTGACTAGAAATTTGCCTTTCTCAATTTCTCTTAACCGCCAAGGCCATTCCTTGCTGAATATTTCTGCCCCTCCTTCTCCAACTCGACGAGCAATCGCCCGACTTGACTATCACCACTCCACGTTAGTCGATTCAGCCATTCCACTTCCTTATCGGCTGGAACATCAAGGTGATAAAATCCTAATCCAGGACCAGCACTACCCATGAAACTAGCAACCGGATGCTCGGTAAGCCACGAAGGACGGACATCCATGTGGTGACCCGGATACCACGAGATGAAGCAAACTTTGGGGCGAGTACAGTTACCCACAAAGTGCCCGGGTTCACCACAATTGAAGCAGGTAAGTTTCTTGTACCTTGGGTCAATGAAGAACCCTGCCACACCTTGCTGGTTCGCTTGCCCTTGACCTTGGAACATCTTCTGTTGAGCACGCGGTTGAGGTTGGGGCTGAACCGGCGGTGGTGGTGGTGGAGGGGTCGGTGGTTTCGGCGCCTGTTGCCGGGCCTGCGGGTAGTAGTTTTGGCGAGGAGCCGCCTGCCTTCTGTCTGGTTCCCGGCCACCCTGGGCCGGTCCCCTTGGTGGCGGCGGAGGTGGTGGTTGCTGGCGACCTTGGCGTTGAGGCGGTGGTGGCCGCCGCTCCTCCGGGTGCCAGATCCAGCGCCCCTCCACCATCTTCCTTGTAGCGACCTCGGCGTAGGTAGCTCTCTCTCCTCCCTTCCCCCACACGTCCTTCGCGGGGCGATCCTCACCGGCGTCCGGTACCTCCGATCTACCTCTCGAGCTGGGAAACAATCCGCGCCGTGAACTCCTCGACTCCACCCGGATCTCGTCGGATCCAGCGGAGCGACGAGGAGACGTCCCCCGGCGGCGAGGGGGAGCGGATTGCAAATTGTGGTCATTTGAATCCCCGTATCATTTGAATGATTTGTCATGAGTGAGCTTGTTTGGTCTCGTTACAAAATCCAATGCCTTGCATTTGTTTATTGAGTTAATTACGATGTCGACTTGTCTGTGTAATGGACGGATAATTTTGACATGATGGGTTACCCTCTGCTGTACACGTGCGAATGCAAGTCCATTTCCGAACAATCTCACAAAGTTTATTTAATGGCAACACACAGGGACAAATGCGATCCTTTTTTCACGATCGGATCTTTTACCTGTTTTTCCATTAAGAGAAAGGGCCAAAAAAATTGGAACATGGATACAAAGGACTCACAAATAATTTTAGAATTACCGGTGAAATCCCAAAGACACAAACACAAAAGGACAAAAATAATATCAAGAATACATAGAGGGGGAGAAATGAACCCCACCGCAACACACCATCCGACTATGCCTGCAAAGGAGAAAACACATCCAACCAATGGTCGCCAATACGGACTGGGTCAAGCTGCGGTGGCAAAGCATCTACCAAAAGATCCGCAAGTGACCAGGTAGTCACAGCGAAATAGAAGACGACGAAAACTGCCAACGACCAGGTAGTCGTTGCGAAGTAGAGTGCCAACGAACAGGTAGCCACTGCGCAGTAGAGAACCATAATCCCCCAATGACCAGGTAACCGCTGCGGGGTAGAAACGACAATATCTGCTAGTGATCAGGTGCCACTACGAAGAGGAACGACGTGGCGACACCATGCATTGGAAAAACCGTTGCAAGGACAAGCATGAGGCACACACAGGCAGAAACAATGAGCGACTCCGACGAGAGTGGCAAGAGATGGTCCGCAGTAGTTCTCCAGCGAAGCCTTTAGGTCGGATCTTGACATCCATAGGCGTCAACAACACTGGAAGAAGCACTAGAGTGGTCTCTCGACCTCAGCCTACCCTAGACAGACCGAAGCTTCGACAAAACCTCCAAGGAGGAACATGGCACGGGCTGCACCACTTCCGTCGACCCAGATAAGCCAGCCTAGGTTTTTACCTAGTTGTACGTCCATCAAGACAGGCTTCCCATAGTGTCCACAACAGTGACATCAACGGCAAAGGTGGAAGCCGTCATCATGGGCACCATGACCGCAACATCCTCGACACAATTGTAGCTTGCAAGAAGGCCGCCGGCTGCCGTCACCAGCAACGCGCACCTCAAGTCGTGGACACCAGGCACTAGGGCGCGATGGATGCAGGGCCAATAGCCATCGCGCCCGCCGCACAACAGCGACATCCAGCGGTCGCAACCCAAAACCCAGAGGAGAATGACCCCATGCCAGTGGTATGGAGGTGGAACGCGCCCGCGAGCAGCCACAAACCTGCATCGAAACATTGGATCCATGGAGGGGGCGCCTGATCCATCCCCGAGGGCCCTGGATCCGCACCGCAATCCATGAGGACACACCATGGCCGGCCCAGGGAGAATGGGCAATGACACCAAGGCCACCATCCTCGAGTTTGTGCTGCCGTCATGGCAGTTGTTGAGCAAGACGAAGGAGAAGATGTTGTCATGGTGTCCAGAAATACCCCATTTGGCACAGCTCCCAAGCTCCGGCTCCAACTTCTTGTGGCCGCCCCTCTCAAGACGACCTACCAATATTAAGTTTTGTGGCTTCTTGCCGGAGCTTCGTCCACCAAGCAAGAAATACCTGCAGATGTATCTTTGTTGAGTTAAATAAAAAACAGAATTACAAATTTTTATAGGTCCTCAAAGGATGTCGTTGAGCTCAATATTAATAATAACGCATGGATGGTACAAAAAGTAAGTTACGATATGATATATTTACGTGTGAACTTGACATGGGTGAAAAATCCATTATCGTTATATTTTGATTAGGTACATGTTTATAGTACATTGTTATGTCATCGTAAAATAAATAAAATTTGGCTTTAAACTTTTGTAGATGGATAAAACATAATCAACGTGAAGATCAAAACATCTAAACATTTCTCCCGTTTCGATTACAGGACGCAAACAATATCACATCGTATGACACATGTTGGGCTGCTTTGCTGTCTGGGCCGGTATGGCCCATTGCAAAATTGCAATCCTATTCGGTTTGGGATCATATCCACGGACAGGTCATCGATCTCGAGATCATCGTAAAATAAAATTGCAATTCTGTTCGGTTTCGGATCAAACACGGACAGGGACAGCTGATATCTGGCGCCGTTCGCACCGTCGCGGATCCCTGCGCGCTAGAGCTTCCGATTCGACCCTCCACGGCGACCATGGAGCGGCGGTGCAAGAAACGGAAGCCGGCGGCGTCGGAGGAGCCGAGTCTTGCGTGTGTCGTCCATGATGTCCCGGACGATCTCCTCAGGCTGATCCTCCTCCGCCTCGACTCCCCGCTGTGGCTTGTGCGCGCGGCGTGCGCCTGCAAGCGGTGGCGCCGCATCGTCGACGGCGGCGACGGCGGCCGCGCCTTCCTCCGCCTCGCCAGATCGCTCCACCCTCCCGTCGTCCTCGGCCACTACCACATATCTAATGATTACCACAGATCTAATGATGATGACGATGAGGATGGCGGTCACCGGTTCGTGCCCTGCTCGTCGCCGGCACCGCCTGTCCGCCCGTTCCTCGACTTCTGCCCGTCGGAATTCTTACAGCGCCACCACCACACCATCGTTGGTCACTGGCGAAATTGGCATATCGCCGACTGCCACGGTGGTCTCGTCCTCCTCCGCGAGGGATTCGACCTCGTGTCATGCCTTGTCGTCTGCGACCCGTTGTCACACCGATGCCGGTATATCTACCATCCGCCGGAACTCGCATCATTGACCAGAGGAGCCAGATTCAACTACAAGGACGAGCCATGCGTCTTTCTGCTCGACGGCGGCAACGACGACAGCAACATCTCTATATCAAATTTTAGGGTGTTGTACTACTGCTTCACCTTAGACGACGTTACTGATGTCTACGTCTTATCCTCATCAGCTGACGGTGGAGAATGGCGTTTCGTGAGGCAGTGTCGACGGCCGCATCAGACCACGGAGACCACTTCGGTAGTCACATTGGGGGCGACATTGGCCGGATCGACGGATCTCTCTACATGGCCTCCCACCGCATCATGAGAATGCTCGACAATTCCTCGTTGGAGCTCTCCAAGGTCGATTTGCCCATGCGTGTGATGACGAAGAAGTCAGGTTTACCCTTTAACATCTCGACGTTCGCCGTTGTCCATGGCGCAAGTGCTGAACCCACCGCCTCCCCGGCAACGGCGTATATCATCCACGTGTTTGGCGAATACCTGGAGTTGTTCCGCCGAATCCCCAGCAGCGGCGAGTGGGTGCTCGAGCACAGTATCCCCCGGTTGTCGGAGGCCACGCGCGGGCTGCCGGGCTACCCGGAGCGCTCTCGGTGGAGGGCGGTGGTCGATATTGCCGGTGGCACTAGATCGGCCGTGATGAAACTATATTTATCATCAAACAGTTATTGGCTCTTCTCCCTCGACGTGGACACAATGCAGCTGCAGGTGGTGCCTCATGACGTGGACATGAATCGGATAATCTACACGCTGCCATGGCCTCAGTTCTTGAAAGCCCTGCCTAGCTAGCTAGGCCAACCAAGTGTTGTGTTGCATTCTAGCTGTTTATTAAGTTATATGATGATGCCGACTTAGTTATAATAGATTGATACTTTAATATTAGACAAAAATAGCTAGTATACATGTGCCTTGTTTTGCTTTACTTTATTGATGATGAGTTCCTCACATTCACATGTTTTACTGATTTATTTGCTTCTCCTTTTTCATTTAGTTTCGTTTCCATTTTGAACTAAGTTTAAAGTGATAAATCATCTCTGAAATCACAATACAATAAAAATTCATGAAATTATAGCTCTATGGGAAGTTGAAAGCACAATACAATAAAAAATTCATGAAATTTTAGCTCTATGGGAAGTTGAACTCAGGACCTGAAAATGCTATATATTGTAAGGCTAGAGGCTACTTTGAATTTCAAATTTGAAACATGACGGATTAAGCAATCTTTAGAAGATTAATAGAAATTCTACTTATTACACGGTGTGAGGATGCAAATGCATCCTACCGGTTGTTGATGGCATACATCCGCTTGCCAGCAGTGCCGGGCCTGCAGGCCCGCTCCTATGCTATGCAGGTTGTACGCTTTGGACCTCCTAGTTCGCACTGTTTCAATTCATAACTTGCAGAGTGACTAACAATAAAGTGAGTTGTGCTTTCAACCCGAGCGCCACACAATTCACATAGGTCTGAGTCAATGTAGTGCTTCTTGAGTACATTCTCCCGAGTAAACATGAGCAACGGGCCGACATGGCCCGGCATGGCCCGGGCCCGTGCTCGGCATGGCCCATTAGGGCACGGGCCCGTATGGCCCGCGTGCCGCCGGGCCGGGCCAACACATGGCACCGTGCCTGGGTGACGGCCCAAGCACGGTCCATGGGCCGATTTATGGACCGTGCCAGCCCGTTGAGCACGCGGCCCAGTAGGATATCGGGCCAGCCCGGAGCCCACTTTTTTAAAAAAAAACCACACATTCATTACAGAATTTTTTCACAGATTCAACAGATTCACATTCACAGCAAAAAAATGAAAATGAACTTCACAGAAAGAACATGAAGGCAAAGCAAGAATGCAAGTTGAAGAAGAAGAACCAAAATGATGATTAACCTGAGTTGTGTGCAATGCCGCCTTATTAAAAACCTTTCTAGGTAAAACTCACACCTCGTGAGATAAAACTCTAGAAAGGAAAAGAGTACGGCGCAGCTCAGGAAAGGTTCAAAGAGTCAAAGTTATTACAAGCCAAGGACCAAGGTCCAGTTCAAATGTCTTAACTACTTTAAGTTCCACTCTCATCTCATCGGAGTCACTGCCTAACTAAGACTTCAACTTCAAGTCTTCAAAAGCAAATCAGCAACAGCAAGCCATTCCTTGTCCTCCAGGCTCCAGTCCTCCATAGTGAGCTAAAAAAGAAACAGTTGTATTAGATCACAGTCATGATTTACAAAGAATGAGTACAAGCAAAGAGAAAAGCTTTAAGATCACTTACATGTTCTAGCTTGTTCTTCAAGCATCTGCAGCAGGTTCTTCATCAAGAAACCGGTACTTGAAGTAATCTTCAAGCTCCTAGTCCACCACAGTGTGTTGTCCACCCTCTTCGCCAAGCTCCCAGTCCTTGCAGTAGATGAGCATCTCCACCGTGTCGGCACCCAATCTGCATCGCCTCTCCTCAATGACCCTACCACTAAGACTAAAAGTAGACTCCGAAGAAACAGTTGAGACAGGAACAGTCAAAATATCTTTAGCCAAGAGTGAGAGAACTGGATAGGTTAGTTTATGCTCATGCCACCAAAGGAGGACATCAAAGTCATCGTCATACGCCGCAACATTGTCACTGTCTAGATAAATAGTGAGCTCAGAGAGACTGGGAGACAACCGATGACCTTAACGCTTGAAGGACTAGATGAATAGGTTGAAGGACCAAAAATCATGCCCCATGCCTGCTTCCTCTTACCTGTGAGACCAGATGGATGGGCGGTCCTAGCCGGGCTAGCTGCACCAAACTTAGTTTCATATTTATCATACAGTTTATGCAACTCAGATTTAACCTCAGCCAGACAAGGAATGTAATTGCATTTGTTGTACTGAGCAAGCAAGTCAAGAATATTTTTGCAAACCCCTCACCTTAGCCCTTGGGTCCAGAAGAAATGCAAAAGAATATTTCAGTGGTCTTACAAACAGCAAGCACACGTTCTTCACCAGCAACATCCTCCTCAATTACCTCATCGTAGAATTCCCACCAAACTGAGCGGCGCTTGCTGGTCGTCGACGATGCCGCCAGCGAAGCAGCATCGCTTGGAGCAGGGGCCTCCGCCGGATCAGGAGCGCCCGGCGCTGCAACAGCTGGAGCTGGAGCACCAGGCGCTCCACCAACAGGAGGAGCACCCGGTACTGCAAAAGCTGGAGGCGGAGCTGCCGGAGCACCACGGCCACGGCCATGTCCACGTCCACGCCCAGCACCAGACGTAGCCACACCACGGCCATGTCTACGGCTGTAACAGAACCGACCAATTAATATAAACATAATGTACTAATGATTTCGCTTAAGCAACTTAATTAGCACATGACGCTTATATCAACCCGGTAGTCCGTGAAACCACGAAGGATTTCAAACTTTCCACAATACAGCCCAGACCGAATTAAGCTCAACATAATACCGTCCATAGTAATACATAAGTTCACAAGTAGTTGATTACATCGGAGTTGCGAAAATAGTTATTACAATACCAAGTTGGAAACAAAATTGCGGAAGCAAAATAAAGTGTTGTTTTACAAACGCACACTTAGTTAAAAATAGTGCCCGGTCCTTCATCAAATCCAAGCAAAAGCATAGAGGAATGAGATATAAGAGATGACCTTGCCCAAGGTCTAATCCTCCCGTAGTGGGATACTGTGTCCATCTTGTTGCCACAAAGAAAGGTCTTATGATCTCGCAACAAGTGGGAATAAAACCCGAGTACAAGAAGGTACTCGCCTAGACTTACCCGTCATAAACCAAAAATAAAGTGACACCAAGGAGTATGCAAGGCTTTAAGAGTGGGGTAGCCGACTCATTTAAACTTGCGATAAAAGATGAGCTTATTAAATAATCATTTAGTGATAAAGGACTCTCTAGCTTATTATCTTTTAGGTTGGATCCCGACATCACTAGATTAGCACTGTACCATTCCAACTCCGGGTATGAGCAAACAAAACCATCCTATCCTTCGATTGAGCATACCAAGATCAACAACATAGAACCATAACCATCCTATTTTTCACAATGATTTGCGACAGTGTGCCGCCGCTCGGTCAAGTATTCACCGTCCGAGAACGATGGCGATTATAATCGATTGCAAACCAAACTGGCGAGTATTCCTCACACAAACCACACTCGCCGGCCGAACGAGTGACGGTCACCTTGGTCTATTCGGGTGGAAACACGGAATTCAACGAATACGGTTGCAGCCGAGGGCATGCCCGGCTACCGAGTACCTCCGCGCGACCGGCCACCGTTTTAATACCGCGCCTGTGGGCAACACACTCAACTCCGTTGAAATTCCAGCCCAAACATCCTCAAGGCTTCGCGGTCGGATGATCGCATCCTTCCAGCTATCTGTGAGGCATTGTTCAACATGATCCGAGGACGTACAAAGCCATAGTCCCATTAAGTGACATCGCCGGAGTTTCCGTGGTCTAACACACCACAAACCCCGACTAGTCGTGATTTAACAAGGCCACATGGTTATGTTCTCTAAACCAATCTCCATAGTGTCAACCAAAGGGTAGTAACCACCTACCTCGCGGATGAGGGTCAATCACCCGTCTTCTACCGATCTAAATAAGCAAAGTGCTAAGCATATGAACGATTCGAACTTAAAAAGGGTAAAGGTATTCGGGTGGATCAAGGTACTCATAATGCGCAACGGTTCCAAGTAACGCCTATAAACTTAATGCATCATAAACAATAAAGGGCGCAAGGTAAATCATTTTGCAAACCGTAGGAGAAATGCTCCTAGGCTTGCCTTCCTAATACGATCAATGTTGAAGCTCCCAAAGACTTGATCACTCCACGTCTGTTCCCGGTTCTCGGTCACTTCACGTGCCGTTGTTCCCCTTGGTGACTCCTCTTTTGGATCCTTATCCCACATCACGTTCTGTTCTCCAAGCGATCCTGTACGATGCGGGTGCATCAATGGATTTAACCCCTAATTTGAACATCCAATAGTTGAACAGGAGCACCATGATTGAATACCCCTAAAATCCTACAAGAATTACAGTAGGTAACACATGTCACAAACATATCATCATCCAAATTTCAACCTATTTGGATGCACCAACTGCCCTACACAAAAATGACAAGTGACCCGGCGTAGGGTCACCTAAAAATACTTTACACTACCAAATCATGCAAACCAAGCATATCATAGAATCAGGGGATGCACATTGGTATACAATGAGCCCACAAAAATTATCAAACTCAGATCACATGCCTATAATTGATTTATGAATTAATTCCTCTCTAGCTCATAAATCAAGCCTAAACCACAACTGTATAAAATTACACTAAACATGCATGTGATATTTTCACCATAGACAGAGCATCTCAAAACAAGATCAACAAGACTAAAACCATATTTTTCTCGAGCATCCTAGAATTATCTATGCATTTACCAAGATAAACAACATTTAATCCAATTGCCAAACTTTAAATAAAACTATACAGAAAAGTTGCTCAAACAGGAAATATCATATTTTTCCCAGATGCTACACTTCACCATGATCACAACAAGACCAAGATCACTCAATTTGGACACTCCTAGCTCTAGATATGATTTTTTCAAAACATTTTATCCAAATCTCGCCAAAAACCATTTTTCTCGAAAATCGGCCCCTAAATTGCTATGTGCACCGAGTGTACCCGAGCCGCATCTCTGCTAGGTCTACCCGAGACGTGTACCCAGATCCACCTCGTGCCGACGCGGCCCATGACGTCATGATGACGTCCACCCGGCCCGCATGTCATGCACCCGACCCGACATGCCGACGTCATCAATGACGCGCCGATGACGTCACCGTGGACCCACACGTCATTGGCACGGTGGCGTACTCTTGCAGTTAGGCCCCTAAGTTTTATCGTAATTACATAAGCCCCGGTTTAGAAAATGCTGAGTCTCGGCTAAAGTTCACCTTGGCCCCTACCTTTCTTCTAATTGTGGCCATGAGGTCCTCTCTGGGGAAACAGGGGGGGGGACGCGGCCGGCCTCGCGGGTTCCGGCGGCTCGCCGGTTCTCCAGCGGCTAAGAGGCGGCGGCGAAGCTGCGGGGACGCACCCGCACCCGCCGGGCGCTGGGATCGGCGGCCGGCGGCTCGCGGCGCCCTGGCCCCGTCGGACGGCGGCCCGGTGACGGGGCGACGCGGCGGCAGCGGCCACCGGCGGCGCTCGTCGAAGGCTAGCAGGTGGAGGAGGTGCGGGGCGGCGTCGCGAAGCCGATGGCGGCGTTGGCTCGGCTCGGGATGACCTAGAATGGCAACGACGCGAGCTCAGCCAAGGTCCGCTAATGGCGGCTCGGTCCCGGCAAGGGGGAAAACAGGGGGAGCGAGGCAGGGATAGGGGATAAGGAGGCAGGAGCGAGGTCGGGCATTCGGACAGGGCCTCCTTGGTCTTTATGGCAGGTCGGGCCGGTCGTCGGGCGTCCTCGATTGCGCGTGCGACGGCTTGCGCTGTCGCTCGGCAATGATGGCGGGGTGGCAGTGGCCTGCGCGCTCGAGTGCCCTGGCCGGCGTCGCGTAGCGCGCGTCGCGGAGCGGCGTGCGGCATCGGGCCTGGCTAGCCAAGCAGCCAGCAGCCGAGGCAGCGGAGCAGAAGGCAGGCGGCGCGGCGTCGCCGCGCGTTTTCCCGGCGGACAGCGCCGAGAAAAGGGGACAAGAGAGGGTGGAGGTGATGACATGTGGGTCGGGTGGGACCCACCCTTCTTTGTCTCTTTTCTCGAAAATTTTGACCGGCCGTAGATTGCAAACGAAGCCGAATCTCGAAAAAACTTTGAACACGAAAAATGTTCCTCTCGACGAGTAGAACATTTCACCTATAGGATGTTTCGCTAATTCGGCCTAGATTTGAAAATACAAATTTGGCTCAAATTCGAATTATAAAATAATTATAAAATATTATTTAGACACGCTTTTTGGCCATTTTGAAGGGCTAAAAAGCATTTTCATGACTCGTGTCAAACGAAGTTTTCTCAAAATAATTTTCTGCATAAACTTTGTTAAAGCTCCATTTTGAGAAAAGCAACCCAAATATAGCTTCTAGCAACAACTTTGAAAACCCCATTTGCATTTTAATACAAGCACTCAACCAATTGCTACCACAAAATGCGCATATGATGCTTATGAGATGATTATGCTCATGAGATGCAGGATTGGTTAAGCCTAAAAACTGGAGTTGTTACAGCCTACCCCCCTTAAAGAAATCTCGCCCCGAGATTTAAAGCAAGAAGAGGGGAACAGAGGAGAAATAAGAGCTTTATTTCACAGATCTGGATTTACATCGGGGATTACACGACTCTGATACAAAGCCCCTCAAGATATGAGAGAACAAGGCTATGAGAAATATACGAGAATCATTAGCCTAATCCAGATAGCGACTGATACATGGACAATGGAGACACACGATGAAAACGACGCTTCCAAAACGTCAAGAATGTCCACAAGAACCAGAAAACCTCAAGGGTGAACTCAACCATCGTGAACCCAACCAACAAAATCAATCCAAAACAGATCAGGAGCTCCTCCATGAAATACATATCTTTCTTCCCCTTCGAGCTGGCGACTCTGGATCCATGAACAAACACCGAATCTTACCACTCTGCTCCTGATTGCTCCCTCTTTCCAAAGCAATGGCTTTCTCAAGTTTTCTTCTCTCAGAGCAAGGTTTCGGATTTGGGGATGGAAAAGAAGAGGAGATGCACAGGAGGGCATCCACGGCAGAGTGGAAAAGCAGAATGATGCAAGGTACCAGAGTAGAGGCAGGAGGAAGAAGATGGACGACGAGTCACTCACGCACGGGCGAGAAGAAGATAGAGGAGAGAATAGATTCGCTCGTCGAGGAGGCGGGCGAGTGACCGTCTTTTGAAGCCGGGAAAGAGAGGAGGGGTCCGGCACAAGAACGAGGACGAGACGCGAGAGCCGACAGGCAACAGATAAAGGAGGGTTCACCGTGCGAGGTCTGTGAGTGCGGCGATCACGCGAACACAAGTGCACAAGTGGGTCCCCTAGGATTGCAACGGTTCTCTTCTGGTTGACTTGCTGTGACCATTCCAGTTGTCCACATATTCATTTTTCCACTTTCAAGACCATTAGAGGACATTCTTGTACTTATCCAATTCTTCTCATCCGATGTCAAATCCTTTTTCTTAATCTGAAGTATGAAGATGACAGGAATAGTACGATGTACTCTCTCATTAAACCCCAAATTACTACACAGTAAGGCAGATTATCGCAAGGCGTAACCAAAATTACCCTATTGGAGGCATCAAAGGGTATAATGTGAGAGAATCTGCTACTCACATCATCAAATACATCAAGTGGTGCTTCAACCCTCAAATGGTTTACCACTACCAAGCAGGTCAAACTGAGGTTTGCACATCTTCAAGCTAAATCCAAATCAAGTTTGCTGTCAATAAGAATAGCATCTGCAATACTTTCTGCAATATCGCCAAGGACCTGTGTGTGCAACAGACAAGCTAAATTGGGTATCATCATCGGATTCCTTGAGGTGAGTTCAACTCGACATAGTCATACATAAGAGCACAAGCTAATGTATGCTGATATGAACCAGCTAGACTGAAGAATTCCACTCTTTTGCATGTAGAAGTCAAAGTTCTTAGGTCAAAGACATCCAAATCATCTCATGTAGAAATCAAAATTCCTAGGTCAATGATTCTCTGACTCCATAGAAACCAACCAATTGCCTCTCTTATAGGACCAAAAATAGTACCATGAGCAGATTCTTTGGCAAGGACTCATGATTACCAATTCCTTTCTATAAGTCATGCTCTCGAAGCAGGGAATTGTTGAGTTTTGTTATCCAACCAAAATTTCTTTCCAATGATAAGCGTACCAATCTTTCCTTCAGAGCGTTGTCTCTACTAACCAAATTCTCATATTCAGACGACTGTCGTTTGATACTCAAAGCAGAACTGTATTTTGGTAAATCCAAGGTTATACCCAAGCATTTGTACGATGCGTACCCAATGCATGGCTGAAGCCGACATCATGACGCTTGAGTACATGATCAGATGCAACCCCCAACATTGTTGCCGTAATCCGTTTATAAGAAGTTTTTGTCTGAAGAATTTCCTTCATGGTCCCCCATAAAGCACGAATACTCCATAAAGCCTTAGAATACCTAGTAGATGTATAGGAGTTCCAAGTCTTTACTAAGGAGTACCATGGAATAGGAAACCATTCTCTTGATCAGACAAACACCTGGTATAGTCCTTTGTCTACTACCTCTTGTAGTCTGATTAGTCTTAATGTACGCGATCTCATTCTCTTTGACATTCCTGATTTTGCTCTTCGGGAGAAAAGGTCATAAGAGATTGGATGATGAGTATCGAGAGGAAATCAAGGTAGGTTCACGCAAACGACACCTCGAGGCAATCTCGTAATAGGTCGAGATCAACAATCGTGATACTGCGCGTGCCGAGCAAAGACATCCATGTGTCTGCAGCCACGGTGGTGCTCTCGGTTTCGTCGCGGCACCATCGGTCATTAATCAGGACTCCATTACAAATCTTGCGTTTGAAATGCAATTCCACATGATTGAAGGTATTCCCGCATGAATAGGCATTACGTGCCAGACAAGGGTGAGATATAAGGAAGATAGTCACGAGGACACAAGGTAATAAGAAAAGGTCAACTACACCAATTTGTAGCAACCTACTGTCATAATATCATGGCGCGATTTGAATGAGGGTGGATTGCATTGACAAGGATGTGCAGAAACAAACATTCAAGGGAGGTTTTATGACAAGGATGTTGTCTTGGCTTAGACGAAATAACGGGTTACGATTAATAATTACAATACCTGCGTACCCCCTAGTAATCCATCTAAGTGCGTCCACCCAAATGGTCTAGGTTCTTGTCGCGGCACGGTAACTTATTAACCGAAACAATATTGCCATGACCATGACCAATAGAATAATTCGCCAGATAATCGAATTATATACGATATCTTGCACAACTAAGCTCTGTGCACAAGACAAGGTCAAGGAATTACCGAGAATTTTAAAATTGTGGATAGCAAGGAATGTTTTTTTTTTGAACGACATAGCATGTGCTACATACTATTGTCGCGTCGTACCCAAGGGATGATTAATAACAATATTCACTTAACAATTGGTCTAGACATGTGACAACAAGAAACCAATGTCAACATATCATTATCGACCGAGAAGAATAGAAGTGAATTTTCATGGACGAGAATAGAATTACAAATTTGATCAACGACTGAAGTTTGATGCCCAAATTACATGACATATAGAACTTGTTCTTGCAGGCTGCATAGGACGAATACATCACTTAAACACGCTAAGATTCATAATCACTAATCCTCAAACCATTGTACCATCTGCTTAGGAGTACAGCTCATTACAACAGGTCTGCTCAAAAGAAAACATAACATTCTTACTAAAGCCTTCTCATCAAGCTTACTCCTCATGGTCATGGTCCATGTTCTCAACACTTTCTGCATTTCCAGTATTAGCACTATCAATGTTGGGCACTATCTGAAGTCCTTCCTCATCAACACCGAGAGGATTGGGGTGAAGCTGGTTGTAGACCCGTAGCAGTTCTCCTTGCAAAGCACCACTGATGACCTCTAATGCAAGCACTTGCTCCCTCAGACGGTATTCCTCATTCCAAGCTTCATTTCGTTGCTGTTCGACTATACCAAAGGCTTGTTGCCACTGACCAAGTAGGGCAAGCAATTCCCGAAACTAACTTTGTGCCACAAAGGTCTCATGAACAGCAGCATTTTCTCTTTGGATGGCCTGATCCTTGGATAGTGTCATCTGCTCAAGCAATTTGGTCAGTCTTTCAACTTCCTCTTCATATTCTTTCTTCATCTCTCGCTTAAATGAGGTGACGTAGACGAACTCGCGATTAAGGGATTCCAATGCATTCTCCAGGCAGGAGTAACTCTTCATCATAGCAAACATTGTGCTACTTGCAGGACCATTGCTGTTCTCAACCTCATCTTTACCACCAACAAGTGCAGTCTCACTAAGCTGACGCCACACAACATGGTATGGGTCACCCTTAGGAAACACACTGCAAAGGCACGAGCAACCTCTTCGGGGCATCTTTTGAGCAAATCCCGTAGTGCCTTGTATGCAACCACATTTGCACCTTCCCGAGGATTCCTACCTCGAGCAATGAACCGACGTCCACACCAAAGTGACGCTCCTTCACTCGTGGAGGGAATTATTACTTCAACAGGAAGCGAACTCATACGCTGATTCTCCAGTTCCTTGCTCCACTGATAGCGAGGTTCTTTACCCATGGGATAGCCCACTGAGTGCAAAATTCGCCAAAGCAAGGAAGGCATTCCAAATTCTTTTAGGAACTTTTTGGCACCACGTGGCTCACGAGTGGCAAACTGCTGATGCGAAACTTTTCCCTTGGTTGACTTGGATTTGATGCGCTTCATTCTTGCCATCTGTCCAACTGAATCACAACTCTCATGAGATGGAGATTAAGTTGGGGACTTTTATCGAAAGAGAGAATCATTCTTTATAAGGTAAGAAATAATGCAGTTGCCATGAAATGATTATGTGTCATGATGCATGCACGTTCCGTACGTCCTCACAAATCTGGAAAACCATAAATTCTAGCGTTTTAGACGGTGGCATACCAACGTGCTCTCATATAGCGTAAACTAGTCGGGCTACACGATCTTGCGTAATTAGTGTACCTGCAGAAAATTCATTTCAGCCCAATGTCCCAATGAATGCAAGCGACGTAAAAATCCACGCACCTTCCGAACAAGGTGAAATCTCCGATTACTTGCATCCATTCCCGAGTGCATACTACCCAACAAGTCATCAGAAGACGACACCCTCACATGGGTACCTTCTTATAAACATGTGTGAACATGTATATAATCCAGCACCAATAAGCACTCCCCTAGATCGGCATTGCATCCGATCATGCTCTCACAACTCACACTTACCTCAGCGGCGAACCAATCTTACCTTGGCGTAGGGGCAAATTGATCCATACATAACTATTCAAGTGAATAGCCCTCGTACATATCCGTCGTGTATGAGCACAACAAATAGAAAATATGATGCAGTAATCCCCCAAGTTAGTACTGATATAAGCCACCTGAAGTCCTTAATTGGGCATAAGGATATGATTGGTCCAAGGCACATATATAAGTTTTGAAAAACCACACACTTTTGAAAAGCCTATATATGAGATTATGTGGCTATAAGTTCGTAATTACTGTTACAAAACAAATTCTTTTTGTTTTTAAATATACTTATGAACAAAGCAATACGTTGAACCCGCTCCGATGCAGTAACTTAGGAACCGACCAATTAATATAAACATAATGTACTAATGATGTCGCTTAAGCAACTTAATTAGCACATGACGCTTATATCAACCCGGTAGTCCGTGAAACCACGAAGGATTTCAAACTTTCCACAATACAGCCCCGACCGAATTAAGTTCAACATAATACCGTCCATAGTAATACATAAGTTCACAAGTAGTTGATTACATCGGAGTTGCGAAAATAGTTATTACAATACCAAGTTGGAAACAAAACTGCGGAAGCAAAATAAAGTGTTGTTTTACAAACGCACACTTAGTTAAAAATAGTGCCTGGTCCTTCATCAAATCCAGAAAAGCATAGAGGAATGAGATATAAGAGATGACCTTGCCCAAGGTCTAATCCTCCCGTAGTGGGATACGGGTCCATCTTGTTGCCACGGCAAAGGTCTTATGATCGCAACAAGTGGGAATAAAACCCCGAGTACAAGAAGGTACTCGCTAGACTTACCCGTCATAAACCAAAAATAAAGTGACACCAAGGAGTATGCAAGGCTTTAAGAGTGGGGTAGCGACTCATTTAAACTTGCGATAAAAGATGAGCTTATTAAATAATCATTTAGTGATAAAGGACTCTCTAGCTTATTATCTTTTAGGTTGGATCCCGACATCACTAGATTAGCACTGTACCATTCCAACTCCGGGTATGAGCAAACAAAACCATCCTATCCTTCAGGTTGAGCATACCAAGCATCAACAACATAGAACCATAACCATCCTATTTTTCACAATGATTTGCGACGGTGCCGCCGTCGGTCAAGTGTTCACCGTCCGAGAACGATGGCGATTATAATCGATTGCAAACCAGGTGGCGAGTATTCCTCACACAAACCACACTCGCCGGCCGAACGAGTGACGGTCACCTTGGTCTATTCGGGTGGAAACACGGAATTCAACGAATACGGTTGCGGCCCGGGCATGCCCGGCTACCGTACCTCCGGCGCGACCGGCCACTTTGGTTTTAATACCGCGCCCGTGGGCAACACACTCAACTCCGTTGAAATTCCAGCCCAAACATCCTCAAGGCTTCGCGGTCGGATGATCGCATCCTTCCGGCTATCGTGAGGCATTGTTCAACATGATCCGAGGACGTACAAAGCCATAGTCCCATTAAGTGACATCGCCGGAGTTTCCGTGGTCTAACACACCACAAACCCCGACTAGTCGTGATTTAACAAGGCCACATGGTTATGTTCTCTAAACCAATCTCCATAGTGTCAACCAAAGGGTAGTAACCACCTACCTCGCGGATGAGGGTCAATCACCCGTCTTCTACCGATCTAAATAAGCAGTGCTAAGCATATGAACGATTCTGAACTTAAAAAGGGTAAAGGTATTCAGGTGGATCAAGATACTCATAATGCAGTAACGGTTCCAAGTAACGCCTATAAACTTAATGCATCATAAACAATAAAGGGCGCAAGGTAAATCATTTTGCAAACCGTAGGAGAAATGCTCCGGGGCTTGCCTTCCTAATACGATCAATGTTGAAGCTCCCAGCACTTGATCACTCCACGTCTGGTTCCTGGTTCTCGGTCACTTCACGTGCCGTTGTTCCCCTTGGTGACTCCTCTTTTGGATCCTTATCCCACATCACGTTCTGTTCTCCAAGCGATCCTGTATGATGCGGGTGCATGCATGAATACTAAGAATACATAGTGTATGATAATGCGGATGCGTGCTTTGCTTGACTCTTTCTACAAGGTAGTCAACATCATCCAAGAACGTGTACCAAAAGCACATGTCATCTAGTACGTTTTCTACTACAACAATGTAATCCTAGTATACTACTTAACCACCCATCATACCACTAATCACCTTGAACACCGACAATAAGCCTAGCACACAACATCACTTATTCAAGCATCAATACTAGTCCTAACCATATAACTAACAGATCAGTAAATAAATCGTAAATAAATAATCATAGACCCTATGAATATGAATGAAGACATTATGGAAAGCTTATGAAATTCTCCATCAAACATATGAAGACATCACAAACTGATTCCCAGGTTAACTACACCTAAAACACAGAACATCAGGACTGATTCTGGAAAAACAGCCACTAAAACAGCCCTGGTGACCATCTTGTCACACCCATAACTCTTTAACTATTCATGCAATGACCATAAAACTTTAACAGTAGATGGTAAAGCTAACACACTAACTATCATCTTTAGGCAAGTTAACCAGAAACCCAACTTATAATTAGATTAGCCTAGCATCAATGGATTTAACCCCTAATTTGAACATCCAATAGTTGAACAGGAGCACCATGATTGAATACCCCTAAAATCCTACAAGAATTACAGTAGGTAACACATGTCACAAACATATCATCATCCAAATTTCAACCTATTTGGATGCACCAACTGCCCTACACAAAAATGACAAGTGACCTGGCAGAGGGTCACCTAAAAATACTTTACACTACCAAATCATGCAAACCAAGCATATCATAGAATCAGGGGATGCACATTGGTATACAATGAGCCCACAAAAATTATCAAACTCAGATCACATGCCTATAATTGATTTATGAATTAATTCCTCTCTAGCTCATAAATCAAGCCTAAACCACAACCGTATAAAATTACACTAAACATGCATGTGATATTTTCACCATAGACAGAGCATCTCAAAACAAGATCAACAAGACTAAAACCATATTTTTCTGAGCATCCTAGAATTATCTATGCATTTACCAAGATAAACAACATTTAATCCAATTGCCAAACTTTAAATAAAACTATACAGAAAAGTTGCTCAAACAGGAAATATCATATTTTTCCCAGATGCTACACTTCACCATGATCACAACAAGACCAAGATCACTCAATTTGGACACTCCTAGCTCTAGATATGATTTTTTCAAAACATTTTATCCAAATCTGCCAAAAACCATTTTTCTGAAAATCGGCCCCTAAATTGCTATGTGCACCCGGAGTGTACCCAGAGCCGCATCTCTGCTAGGTCTACCCGAGACGTGTACCCAGATCCACCTCGTGCTGACGTCAGCCATGACGTCATGATGACGTCACCCGGGGCCCGCATGTCATGCACCCGGACCCAGACATGCTGACGTCATCAATGACGTCAGCGATGACGTCACCGTGGACCCACACGTCATTGGCACGGGTGGCAGTACTCTTGCAGTTAGGCCCCTAAGTTTTATCAGAATTACATAAGCCCAGTTTAGAAAATGCTGAGTCTGGCTAAAGTTCACCTTGGCCCCTACCTTTCTTCTAATTGTGGCCATGAGGTCCTCTCTGGGGAAACAGGGGGGGGGACGCGGCCGGCCTCGCGGGTTCCGGCGGCTCGCCGGTTCTCCAGCGGCTAAGAGGCGGCGGCGAAGCTGCGGGGACGCACCGCGCACCCGCTGGCGCTCGCGGATCGGCGCTGGGCGGCTCGCGGCGCCCTGGCCCCGTCGGACGGCGGCCCGGTGACGGGGCGACGCGGCGGCAGCGGCCACCGGCGGCGCTCGTCGAAGGCTAGCGAGTGGAGGAGGTGCGGGGGCGGCGTCGCGGCCGATGGCGGCGTTGGCTCGGCTCGGATGACCTAGAACGGCAACGACGCGAGCTCGCCAAGGTCCGCTAATGGCGGCTCGGTCCCGGCAAGGGGGAAAACGGGGAGCGAGCGGGGATAGGGGATAAGGAGGCGAGGAGCGAGGTCGGGCATTCGGACGGGCCTCCTTGGTCTTTATGGCGGTCGGGCCGGTCGTCGGGCGTCCTCGATTGCGCGTGCGGCGGCTTGCGCTCGTCGCTCGGCAATGATGGCGGGGTGGCGCGTGGCACCGCGCTCGAGTGCCCCGGCCGGCGTCGCGTAAGCGCGCGTCGCGGAGCGGCGTGCGGCATCGGCACCCTTGGCCAGCCGGCGTTAGCAGCCGAGGCGACGAAGCGGGAAGGCAGCGGCGCGGCGTCGCTACCCGTTTTCTCTGCGGACAGCGGCGAGAAAAGGGGACAAGAGAGGGTGGAGGTGATGACATGTGGGTCGGGTGGGACCCACCCTTCTTTGTCTCTTTTCGAAAATTTTGACCGGCTGTAGATTGCAAACGAAGCCGAATCTCGAAAAAAACTTTGAACACGAAAAATGTTCCTCTCGACGAGTAGAACATTTCACCTATAGGATGTTTCGCTAATTCGGCCTAGATTTGAAAATACAAATTTGGCTCAAATTCGAATTATAAAATAATTATAAAATATTATTTAGACACGTTTTTGGCCATTTTGAAGGGCTAAAAAGCATTTTCATGACTCGGTGTCAAAACGAAGTTTTCTCAAAATAATTTTCTGCATAAACTTTGTTAAAGCTCCATTTTGAGAAAAGCAACCCAAATATAGCTTCTAGCAACAACTTTGAAAACCCCATTTGCATTTTAATACAAGCACTCAACCAATTGCTACCACAAAATGCGCATATGATGCTTATGAGATGATTATGCTCATGAGATGCAGGATTGGTTAAGCCTAAAAACTGGAGTTGTTACAACGGCCATGGCCAGACGCAGCCACACCACGGCCACGACCAGCACCAGACGCAGCCGCACCACGGCCACGGCCAGCACCAGAAGCAAGAACAGCATGGGCGGCCGCTGGCTCGAATAGGAGTTCAGCCGCATCGGTCATGTCGTCGTCGTCCTCGCCGGCCTGTCCATAGTCCCTGAGCTCGTCGTTCAGGGTCGGCAAGTATGAGTGGCCATCCTCGCCTTCACCGTCGACCATGGCCACCAGCACGGATCTTCTTCACTTCCTCGCGGCACCGTCCCTCAACGGCTCTTGCGGCACCAGCTAGACGCCGGTGACCTACAAAGCACACAGGCACAGAGGAAGTGTTAGCCAGAGCTTCTAGATGTTCATCGGTTCAGTGCTTCATGCAAGCAAAGCAGATCTATGATTCTAGGGTTAGGGGAAAGGAACTTGCCTGCAAGGAGACGGAGCCCGGCGCCGGAGAAATGGAGAAGACGAGCGGCGGAGGAGTCATGGAGACGAGGAAGATGGGGAGGAAGGAGATGACAGTGGCAAGATTTGGCCGAGAGAGAAGGGAGACAGGCAGTATCTCCAAGATCCGGCGAGTAATCTTCAAGATGCGGCGGTGGAGACCTCGCCGGAGTGCAGGACGACGACGATGTGGCGGAAGCGGCGGCGAGGGAAAATGATTAGGGTTTGGGGGGCGGGGTGGGGTGGGGAGCGGCGGCGGCTGCGGCTACGGGGGGGTGGGAATGAGATTAGGGTTTGGGGGTCGGGCGGCGCCTTATATAGCCGGAGGGGTGGGGAGGCCGGGAGGGAGGTGTAACGGCTATACGGGCCGCCACCGTGCCTCCCGTTGTAAGCGGGCCGGGCCGTGCCACCCGCCGTGCCGCCCACGCCACGAACTCTTTCTTTTACTAAAATTTATCACAAGCAATAGCATCGATTTTACTCATCACGCTTTTGTGGCATCCATACTTTGACCATTGGTTGGAGGGCTCCCACACAGGGTTCAAATACTGGGTGCGACACTTTATTCTACATTTATTCCAGAATTTTACAGCGCTATGCATTAAGTGGTAGGCGACTTTCCCGTCGACAGCAAGGCGCCTGTGGTGACTTCGTGAACTTCAAGATTTGCCGACTCAGTCCTTCGAAAGTGGTCATAAGGTAGGGTTTGTGTACGTGTGTTCATAGGGATGAGTGTGTGCGTGTTGAGCGTGCGTTGTACTTGTAATTAATCTCAAAAAAAATTGCCTAATATTATTCATGACAAACTTGAGCACCAACCAATATATCTGACCTAAAATTGTCAAGTAATGTGGCCTTGTGGTAAGAGAGCTTTATACTCCCTCCGTTTCAAACTGTAAGTCATTCCAAAAATTTTATAGAGTTAAATTTTTTCAAGTTTGACCAAATTTATATGATAAAATAACAACATTTATGACACCAATTAAGTATCATTAGATTCTTCTTTACTTATATTTTCATTATACATCTATTCGATGTCACAAATCATTATACTTTTCTCTATAATTTTGGTCAAAATTAAAAAAGTTTGACTCTGCAAGATTCTTGGAATGACTTACAATTTAAAACGGAGGGAGTATATAGCAATATAAATGGCTTTAGTGGTGACAATTTATATATTGTACTACCTTTGGTGCTAAAATAAATTAATTTCTCAAGTCATCTAAGGCTAATATATCTCAAGTTTTATATATACATTTTGTAAGAAAAACATCGTTAAAGCATAACACTCGTATATTATGTAATAATCAGCGGAGTTTATTTTATTTTGGATTTTGGAACAGAGTGAGTGCATCGATAAAGAAAATTAGTTTTTTTAGAAGAAGAAAAATAGTTAAACGAACAGCGCCTTTACACGGGCCGCCGTTCGCCCAATGACAGTTAGGGTTTGGGGCGCCGCCGCAAAACCACCGCCGAGCGCCACCACCGCCCTGCGGACCCGTTCCGCCTCCGGCCTCGCTGCCGCGGTGACGCGGAGCGGGGGTCCGCCTCGATTTCCGGTTTTCTTGTTTTCATAGGGTTTTAATCAAATTCTAGGTATAGGGTTTGCTCGTTGTCGATGTTTGGCGGCGGAGCTAGGTTTGGTCGGAGGAGCGTGGCTCCTTTGCGACTTGGTCTTCCTGGCGACGCCGGCGATGCGGAAGCGGCGGCGGCGCAGCAGAATAATTTCTCCCAGTCTCTTCCGTTCTCCGATGGCGATCTACTCCGATGTCAACGGAGAGGCTGGGGAGAACTCTCTTGGAATCGAGGGCCGGCGCATCGTTGTCTTCGTCAGGTGATGATGTTGTTGACCATGTTAATCTCGAGGAACATGTTTGGTGAAAACCTGAGCACTGCTCGGGTTGCCGGCGATGGAATCGAAGGATGCGTCGTGGGTACAAGAGTTGGCCGATGCGCCTGGGAGGCTGTTGACGGTCGTTAAGTGCCAATTTTTACCGTCAACTAAACATGAGAAAGGACTAAAATATGTTCACCAACTAGATATAGGGGGTTACACTAATAGAATTCCACGAGTTTTGGTGAATGTCTCATTTTTCTCGGGGTGTCGGTGAAAATACCCAAGGAAGGCCCACATGTCGGGTTTACATAGAGATAATCGGGAACCGGTGAAAATTCTATGTCCGGAAGGTTCGAGAAGGCTCGGGACCAAACGGGAGCCGAACGGGCTCGGGGGTGAGTCGGCCGACTCCCCCTTGAGTCGGCCGGCCGGCTACCTCCACCAATCGGTGGAGGCTCGCGGATCCGCCTCCACCGACCTTGAGGAGCAATAATTATCGTCCGTTTAGGTCGGTTTGATCCAAGGGCTGCGGTGCATCCTAGGGGGCTATATAAGCGGGGCCCCGGCCCCCGGAGGAGGCATCCCTTGAAACCCTAATTCATTATTTCCGAGAGGATCGGGTGAGGGGTCCCTTGAATGGATCTCCTCCCTAGAGCCTAGCATTCAAGATAGATAGAGAGAGTATAGGGTGGAGGTAGAGTTGGAGGAAGCCCGGCATGTCGGTGTCTCCTCTCCGGTTGTACCTGCGGGATCAAGTCTCCTAACCCGAGGCTTGGTTCTAGGATCATTACGCAATTCAACTTCGATACTAGTAAGTTCTTGTTATTATTGCTCTTTGGTTTACGAGTTTACTTTATTCGCTTCCGGTTGGGAATAGAGTAATCGTTCATAGCGTAGGCGTGGTGCTTGGGCTAGGTTCACTCGTAGATGCTCCCTATCTGGCCGGAACCGTGGTAGTATCGGGGAGATGACAGTCCCTTTGTTACCTTTGTAATCCACTTCCCGTCAGTAGGTAAGGTAGGTCCAAAAGTGCTAGGTTAAGCATCCTCTGTGGTGTCTTTTCTTAGGTGCTCCCATAGAGTAGTAGTTGCAAAGCTTGCCATAGGTTGGAAGAAGACTGTGGTAGTAATCCTCTCTATATCGCTCATTTACCTTGTTTGTAGCTCAGGGGTTAAGTATAGACTTGGGTTAGTCAGATGCACGTTTTCTCCTAGCGGATAAATAAATAACGATACTCTGGAATATCTCCCGGGTGAAGTGCTCACCGATATCCGTGCGCTTGCGGATTATTTCTCTTTGATTCTTTCGTGTGCGTATCTAGTATCAACAAGCATTTCTGGCGCCGTTGCCGGGGAGAAAGACGGTCTGCTGAGATAACCTTAAGTCCTGCTTAGCCTTGTATTATACTTTTATCTTTTTGTATTTTTCTTTTGCCTTTTATTTTATATCCTTATGGATAACCCAAATTCCACGCCTATCCACCAATATCTTGCACCCATGAGCACATGCTTAGAGCCTCTAGAACCCATGATTTTCACATCTAGCTATGAGCTACACCAATGCGTGGTTGCAATAGGTCAAAGCCAACCCTTTTCGACGGCTAGAGTCCTATCTTCTAATCAAGAGGGTAATGAACCCAAAGTCCTATCCTCGATCAAGTAGGTAATGAACTTCTTGCTACACTTAGGGAATCTTTTAATCTTCCTATAAATTTAGGTCTAGACCTAGCCTTACAAGACCATGTTCTTCTTCATCATTTTTATACGGGTCTTGATAATATCACCTTTGGAGGAGTTTTCCTTTCTTTACCCTTTAGTGAAGTGAGGTTTGTCCTTCCTATTAATGGACATACTCCTTGCACTAGACTTCATGATAACATCCTAGAGGTAGAGAAGGAATCATCCCCCAAACAAGAAGAGGAAGTTTCCGTAGCCACTTTGCAAACATTCCAATCCCATAATTTGGCTATCCATCCCAAACTGTAGTACTCCAAAAACCTCTAAGGGAAGAAGTAATTCTATCCTTAGAAATTCTTTTGATGGCGATTTTGGGAGGAGCATAAACTTCCCGCTTCATAAGAGATCTTTTAGTGCATGCATTATAAATCTTCTCAGGAAGAGATCTCTTAGGAAGCGTCTCACATCTAATCCCTTTGAAGGACGTTTAGAAAGACTCAAGGATGGCATGTCAAGTGATGCCATAGAAGGAGAGCGAAGCCATCTAGAAGCCACTCTTATCTTCTCCCCTTCTATGCCCACATCAGATATAGAATACGAACCCATCCTTGATCCCTATAACTCATTCTATGCCCTTTCTCCTAAACCTCCGGATGATCCTAGAAGTCCATCTAGATATCCCATGCATAGGAATCATCAAGACCATATAGAGGATTGCAAAGAGCAACATCCATGGCTAGAGAGCATTAAAGACATATGTGCTATTGCCATTAAATGGATGGATAAGGCCTTAGATGAGATCATTACGAGAGACAATCCAAGGGAAATTTTGGACATTTATGTCGAGTCACCCTTGGAAGTGGAAGATGATGGAGGCTTCAATGAGCAACGTAGTTACTTCTTAAACACCTCATCAAGACCTTGCTCATATGAAAAAACTCCTGATTCACTTAGTCTCCCCAACATTACCCCACACGAGATTTTCAACCCCCTCATACTCCTTATTCCTATAGATATCGAAAGGGTGGTTGTAGATGCATATGTTTATCATAAATGTTGTAGATCTCGTTGTGTTGAATTTCGAGTTAGTGAACTTAGATTGGTGTTGGAGGGGAACCACTTCACCAATTCACATCTTGAAGGTTTCCCAAGGACAAGCTTAGTGTCCTAAAACAAGCACTTTATTCGAGACCATGACATGAGTGTACACCTTTTCTTTGTCTTTGTCCTTGTTAAATAAGCATAGAGTTATAATTATGAAAATATTCCTTTGGGTATTCTTGCCACTAACCTTTCCGGGTTCGATACAAAAAGATCGAAGGAATAACAAATGCAAGGTATGTCCAACCAATCATTATGCAACATTGAATTGCATTCATCCAATCTTGATTTACGCCGAATTCAAGCTTGGGGGATATACTTCCATAAATACATCTTTTGCCATGTTGCTACATTATTTTGGTTGTCCCTACCTTTAAGGCATGCTCAATTTTTCTAAACAACAATCATGCTCGCCATCACTTTGTTTGAGTAAATCTCTATCTTTGCTTTCATACCACCTTTGTTTGCTATAGTATATGTAGGTTTTGAGGTATTTTCATACACCTTTTAAATTAGGCATGGTGCTTAGTTTAAAACTTGTTTTCCTGAATTGAGTTAGATAAGGTATCTAGTTTAATTCTTGAACCAAAAGGTGTCTTGATCCTACTTCAAAGGCTTTTAAATTAAGCGTGGTGCTTAGGTTAAAATGCCTTCCTAAATCAAATTAGACGTGGTGTCTAGGTTGATCTTTGAGCCAATAGTATGCTATAGTAGATGTTGGAATATTTTGTTGGACTAACCCCTATGAGACAAACTTCCAAATCCAAGTTGGGAAAGTCCGAGAGATGAACTCACATCGGAGATAAAGCAAGGCATATGATGAACTCGAACAACTTCGTACAAAAGACAATAGCTCATTCATCATCCAAGAAAAATTGAAAGAATCCACGGCATGCCTATTCATGGTGAACCTGCCAAATCACCACTTATGTGATGGAACAAAGAAGGAGACAAGAGTCCCACAAGAAGGATCTACATCAATAGCACTCACCCAAAGGAAGTGGATGAACAAAGCGACAAGCTACGAGCAACCTTGAAGACATCATAGCATTGAGCTCAAAACTCGAGTAAGGTCACCAATGAGAAGTTGGGTGCAACTCACCTCATTTTGGCCAATCAAAGACCTGCTCTCGTTATTCTTGAAAACACCATCTTGCATGTCGGCAACAAGGACAAGCATGGCATGAGCATGCATCCTTGTGTCAACCAATCACCACCAAGGGTTGACTACCGACAAGCCCAAGAAGATCATGCAACTATCTCGCATCCTCATATCCTGGATTGGACGGTCAAAGGAGAGATCTTTGCTCAATGGACCTAGAATCAAGATCCCTCTTCGACGAGACTTCGAATAGAGGACGGACAATGTCTAAAGAACATGGAGTTACAACACACTTTGAGGGATGATTCAACACAACACACTTGGCTTCCGGTGATGAGCAACAACAAGTTTGGGGGAGGAAGGCCGCCGACTCCTCTAATAATGATCCAAAACACTCTTCCTCTTCTCAAACCCTCGTCACTCGGCACACTTGGTTTGCAATCCCTCCACTCGCAATTACCTCCTCTCTATAAGTTTGACTATTTTCTATAGATTTCATACACCAATCAAACTTAAGACATAGAGAAAAGTAATGTTGAGTAAATGTTCTACGCTAATTAAAATTATCAACCCAATCTTTTACGTAGCATAGAATATGACCTTTAGCTTAATGACATCTCTACCCTTGTTATTATTTGTATACTCCTTCGGGTATGTGTTGTCCACTAATCCTCTACGAGAGAAGAAACAATAAGTAGAGCACAAGGTCAAGGGAGAGGCCCACTACAAACATCTACTCTTCATCACGGGGTGCTACGGTGATAAAGTTACGAACCTGCAATATGCACACTAAACACGATGCTCCCGCATCACAATTAAAGGTTCGAGACCGTTGGACAAGGAAAGAACATAGGTGACACCTTCCTCAAGAGTTATCAACTCAAGAGGTGCGGTTCTCAAGGTCTCTACCTTTTGGATCAAATGATGCACCGAAGGATTGAACATAAGTCCTATTCAGAGGACTTAAAACACCGAATCCTCGCCAAGGAGGTAACTTGGTAGTTATCCATATTTCCCACTTCAGCATTGCATAAGTTTTTCCTTTAGCATATTTACTTTGCGAATAATTAATTCTTGTTGCATATTTGCTTTGCTACATCTACATTAGAAAAGAAAATAATTTTATCTTGCATTGCATCTAGAAAATGCTAAGCCCCATGTGAATAATTTTGTGGTGCGACAGCCCACAAAGATATCCCCTGTGGTGGCATAAAAATAAGTTTTCATCTTAGTTGCATTTTTCCGCCTGCATATCATAAAATATAAAAAAAAAATTTTGCAAAAATATTGAGATCCTGCTAAAAAGATTTTTGAGTTAAGGAAGTTCTAGACATCCAAGGCTTAGAGGTTTATCACTAACACTTAAATCAGTTCCACAAGCTTTGGTGTCTATTTGAGCCCGACGAACTTAAAGGATCAAGAAGAGCTAACGAGCGAAGGTCGTCCCGTCCCTTGTCGAGTCTTTGTCTTCAACGATCGCCGATCTTGTCTCTACGACCATTATCCCCGACACTCCGGGAGGGCGTGCGCCTTCACCGCGCCGAACACCAACGAGACTACGTCAACATCCAGCTTGGGGGAGAGCACCCCTTGTATCCAGCTAAGTATCACTAGCTTATCTATCTATCTATCTATCTATCTATCTATCTATCTATCTATCTATCTATCTATCTATCTATTTGTTAAGTTTGCAAAATAAAATAAAGGAGAGTATGTGAAAAGTCTGCTGCTAAAATGAACCCTACGAATAATAAGCTCTTATATGGAAATGATGAATAGTTGCTCTGCCGTAATTCCTTTCAAGTACCTAGTTTTCAACCTTGCACTCTCCCGAGTTTTGGACACAACTTGTTTAGATTTGAGATTTACTCGAACACGAAACTTGTGGGTAGCGAATGCTTGATCTAAGTCTAGGTAGTTGACGGATATGATATGGGAAAGTTTTGAGCTGCAGGTCCATCTTGTTCCTAGAGATGCTAGAGTTCGGAGAGTTTATCTTTTAAAATCTTAAAATTTCGCATGATAAGTTCTGTATGACGAGAGTTAAAAATTCCTACCACAAAATGACCATACATTCATGCTTGCTAGATTAGGAAAACCCATCTATTTATATAGATCATATTGTAGGCTTGAGTGTAGTCTTTATAGGCATTGAGTGTGGTTATCTTTGTGGACCCATAAGGAACCGATCATGCGGTTAAAGTCAATACTATGTGCTCTCCATCCATTGATCTATGCTACTTACGTACTCGAAGCATGCACCCATTTTATAAATAGTACATTCATTACGTGCTACTTCGTCCCTAGAAGTACCACCCACATATAGATCCATATCCACTACAAATCGTCTTGTCTCTACCCCGGAGATACGCACTTATCTTTGCTCCCTACCTTGGGAGTACGCATTCCCCCACATATTGTGCTTGTCTCTACCCCGGAGATACGCGCTTACGCTGCTCCTACCCCGGGAGTACGCATGCATCCATCCATCCATCCATCCACAAAATACATACGCCACTCATTTCACTTCATCCGAGAAAAGGTTCTACTCCTATCCTGGGAGTGAACATCTAGAAATAATCATCGCCGTTCCATTTGCCTACATAAAAGCTCCAGTCATTATCATTTCAAGTTATACACTCCCCGTTGCTAAAGTTTCGTTTTTCGAGGATTGGTTGCTCTAAAAAAAAAAAAAAAAAGAGAGAGAAAAAAAAGAAAAAAAGAAAAAAATAAGAAAAAGAAAAAAAGGAAAAAAAAAGAAGAGAAAAAGAGAGAAAGAAAGAAAGAGTAGCCAATTCCTTCCTTTCAAGAAGTTTCAAGGTTTCCGAATAAAGGGAGTCATGTTATCCCCAAAGGAGCAAGTGTAGAAGTAGATGTTCGCCAAGTGATCACCCCTCATAATCATTTCCTTATCATCATCATCTTATCATTCATCCCATTTCCTCCTTCACATGCACATATGACTTTATTATTATTTTAGTTCTGTTGGATCCATGGTTTAAGCGTGCAATATATGCAAGTGAGTTTGAGTGTCTCCCCACCTATGAGCTCCACATAAGCCTATTAGAAAGTAGGGTGAGAGAGAGAAGGCTCTTTTCACTATGCCTTAATTCCACAAATACCACATATTCGAGAGAAGAGAGAAGGCATACACTACTCATGCCTTGGAGAGGATCCAAAAATACCACAAATGAGAGACTGAAAGGTTCATACAAGGAACTCTAAGTTTTATTTGAAAATCTTGCAAAAACTCCGGAATGATAGTTGATCAAAGAGCGAGAAACATAGCGCTTGACTTGACCGTTACGTCTTTCAACTACTCAAGACCCAAGTGACGGCTACAAGCCCCATGGTGAAAGGTAATATGAGTAAGTTTTGAGTCGAAATAGTTCATTCTAATCCGGAGGAGAGTTCTTGTTTGAATGCATGTGTACTTTTAAGGCGTGAAAGCATTGTAGCAACTCCACGATCGACACGAGTTTATCTTCGCTCAGGGACGAGCAAAAGGTAAGCTTGGGGGAGTTGTTGACGGTCGTTAAGTGCCAATTTTTACCGTCAACTAAACATGAGAAAGGACTAAAATATGTTCACCAACTAGATATAGGGGTTACACTAATAGAATTCCACGAGTTTTGGTGAATGTCATTTACGGGGTGTCGGTGAAAATACCCAAGGAAGGCCCACATGTCGGTTTACATAGAGATAATCGGGAACCGGTGAAAATTCTGTAATGTCTGGAAGGTTCGAGAAGGCTCGGACCAAACGGGAGCCCGAACGGGCTCGGGGGTGAGTCGGCCGCTCCCCCTTGAGTCGGCCGGCGGCTACCTCCACCAATCGGGTGGAGGCTCGCGGATCCCGCCTCCACCGACCTTGAGCGGCAATAATTATCGTCCGTTTAGGTCGGTTTGATCCAAGGGCGGTGCATCCTAGGGGGCTATATAGCGGGGCCCCCGGCCCCCCGGAGGAGGCATCCCTTGAAACCCTAATTCATTATTTCCGAGAGAGGATCGGGTGAGGGGTCCCTTGAATGGATCTCCTCCCTAGAGCCTAGCATTCAAGATAGATAGAGAGAGTATAGGGTGGAGGTAGAGTTGGAGGAAGCCCGGCATGTCGGTGTCTCCTCTCCAGTTGTACTGCGGGATCAAGTCTCCTAACCCGAGGCTTGGTTCTAGGATCATTCTCGCAATTCAACTTCGATACTAGTAAGTTCTTGTTATTATTGCTCTTTGGTTTACGAGTTTACTTTATTCGCTTCCGGTTGGGAATAGAGTAATCGTTCATAGCGTAGGCGTGGTGCTTGGGCTAGGTTCACTCGTAGATGCTCCCTATCCGGCCGGAACCGTGGTAGTATCGGGGGAGATGGCCCGGTCCCTTTGTTACCTTTGTAATCCACTTCCGTCGCAGGTAAGGTAGGTCCAAAAGTGCTAGGTTAAGCATCCTCTCGTGGTGTCTTTTTTTAGGTGCTCCCATAGAGTAGTAGTTGCAAAGCTTGCCATAGGTTGGAAGAAGACGTGGTAGTAATCCTCTCTATATCGCTCATTTACCTTGTTTGTAGCTCGGGGTTAAGTATAGACTTGGGTTAGTCGGATGCACGTTTTCTCCTAGCGGATAAATAAATAACGATACTCCGGAATATCTCCGGGTGAAGTGCTCACCGATATCCGTGCGCTTGCGGATTATTTCTCTTTGATTCTTTCGTGTGCGTATCTAGTATCAACGAGGCAACGTCGGGCCGATTCGCCCGGTAAGTCCTCCTCTGCGGCCTCCACCCCGTGGAGCTTGGCTCTGATCTGACGACGATTGGTACGCGGTTTCGATGACGGTGACGAATGGATCTTTGAAGGCTTCGAGGAAGATGAACAGGAGTTGTAAACTTCTATGTAATTTTCCTTTTCTTTGGAGTCCAGTCTATAAAGGGGCCGGTGTAAGACACTAAGATGAATACATGTTTATTCTTAAAAAAATGACAGTGGACCCCACTGTTCAGAGCAAACCTTCGAGCCCCTTCGAGAAGCTTCCCCGCCTGCCCGCCCAAGTGCCCAACAGACCGACACTCCTCCGGCGCGCAGACCATCCATCCTCTCACTGACCACGCGGACCCACCTCTCCTGGACCCACACGTCATAGACACTCACCCGACCCTAGCCGCACGCGCCGTCACGGCACCACTCCACCGTTCCGTCTCCCAAGCCGGCCCGTATAAACCCCGCGGCCCCAAACCCTAGCCGCCCGATGCTCTTCGTCCCGCGCCAGGTCGCACTCGCCGCCGCCGCCTCCTCACAGCCCCGCGCCGCCACGGCCGCCGCCGCCGGTTCCGCCATGGCCAAGGAGGAGCATCCGCCCAAGAAGGATAAGAAGAGCAAGAGAAAGGCGGCCGCGTCGGCACCGGCGGCAAATGGAGCCCCCGCCGCCGCTGTTGCTGCCCCCGGCGGCGGTGCGAGGGCCGCGGTGGTCGCGTCCGTCGCCGCCTTCCTCGAGTCCGCCGGCCTCCCGCAAACGCTCGCCGCCCTCCAGTCCGAGGCCGGCCTCGAGGTACCCTCTCGTACTCTTCGTTTGTGGTGTGGCCCTTTTGGATTTTGATGCACTGTCGCTGAGGCGCTGGATTCGGAATTTGCTCTTTACAGGCCGGCGCGTGGGGGTCGTCGCAGGTGAACTTGGAGGAGCTGGTTGCCAGATTCCTGGAGTCGAGGTACTAAATCCAATTACAATTACCATTCACCTTTGTCACATTGATCCAATTACAATTACCATTCACCTTTGGCACATTGCTTCAATTGGGGAATGGCCGGAATGGCCTTTGTCACATTGCTTCAATTGGGGAATGGTGTGTGCTGTTTGGTAGTACAACAATCTGATTGGTTGCTGATGCAAATTTGGTTGTTGTGCAGCAATTCAGCTCTGGCGGCTGCCATCCTGGGAAGCAGTGAGCAAGGTAGCACCTTTGTCTGTTCAAATCGGTGCTGTGCACCTTTGATTGGTGCCTTTGTTTACTTTTGATTCGTGCTGATCGGAATGAATTCGCTGGTGCAGATAAGGAGAATGGTGATGTAGTAGGAGAAGTTAGCAAGGAGGAGAAGAAAAATGGTGCGGAAGCTGGTGAGCCTGGGAGCAAGGTGAGTGAGCCATCAGCTGAGGAAAAGGCAAGTGAAAATGTTGACGGTGAGGCCAAAGAGAAGAAACAGAAGAAGAAGAAGAAAGACAAGGTTGAGCCTTCAGTTGCGAATGCTGCTAGTGATGAAGCAACTGAAACAGTGAAGAACAATGACCAGAAGATTGTTGTGGACGGTGAGGCCAAAGAGAAGAAACAGAAGAAGAAGAGGGACAAGGGTGACCCTTCAGCTGTAGATGCTGCTAGCGGTGATGCAATTGAAACTGTGAAGAGTGATGATCAGAAGCCTGATGTGGATGGTGAGGCCAAAGAGAAGAAACAGAAGAAGAAGAAGGACAAGGTTGGCCTTTCAGCTGAGAACGATGAGGCAACTGAAACAGTGAAGAACAATGACCAGAAGCCTGGTGTGGATGGTGAGGCCAAAGAGAAGAAAAGAAGAAGGACAAGGGTGACCCTTCAGCTGCGGATGCTGGTAGCGGTGAAGCAACTGAAACGGTGAAGAACGATGATCAGAAGCTTGATGGCAAAAAGAAGAAAAGCAAGAAGCAGGGGAAGGATGATGATGTTGAAGCCAGGCTGGAAAAGGCTGAATCAGCAATAATTAGCAAGTTGGAGGCATCAGAAAAAGTCAATGGAGATGGCAATGAATCCAGAGTAGAAGAACCAAAAAGTCAGAATGATGGTGCTGATGACAACAGTGGTGCTGTGGAAAAGAAAAAGAAGAAGAAGAAAGATAAATCAGCTGTCGAGACTTCAGAGAAGACTGATTCAGGAAGTGCACCTGCCGAGGCTGATGGCACCAAGGGAAAGAGTGATGCTGTAGAAACAGTGAAGGAAGATAATGAGAAAAAGGCGAAAAAGAAGCGGAAGAAGTCTAACCCTGAAGAAAATGTTCAGGTGGATGGTAAAGAGGCTGCAGGGAAAGATTCAGTCCCAAAACCAGATGATGCGAATAAGAGTGGAATGGATGTTGATGAAGATCAGCAAGGAAAGTCGTCAAATGAAAATGCAGTTGCTGGCAAGAAACGGAAGCTAGAAGAAGTTGAAGGAAGCGTTGCCCCTGTGACTCCCAAAGAAGATACCACAGCTAACCAAAGCAATGGCTTTGCTGAGGATAAAACAAATGAAGATAGCAACATAAAACCAAGTAAAAGGCAGAAAAAATCATCTGAGGTATGCAGCTTTCTTTCTCTAACCATTGGTCCATATAGCTATTTTTGTTTGCACTTGATTTCCTGTATTTTAGTCACCTTAGGTGGTGTTATCTATAATTCTTACATCTGTTTATACATGATGCTTCATTTACTACTAGCTTCCTTAGCAACTTGCTTATGCATTATAGTTCTAAACTGCCTCCATAATAACTGATGATTAGTGGTCTGTGGTATGATGTCCACTAGCGTGAATTAACCTTTGAGGATGTTTCAAAGTTCATTACTTTGCACTACCTGATACTTTAGATCCACCGACATCATTCTAATTTGCATGTCAATACTTTGTATAATAGAGGTTGTGCAGATAATCAGACCAGAGATGCTGTTGCTGCTCTTATGCTTGATAGTGTTCATGATAATGATCTTATTAGGTCCACTGGCTCTCAGATGTAGACATTCCGTTATTAACCTTGTAACAAAAGCAGCAGCGACAGCCTTTTCTGTTCTGAGCAGTTGAAGTAGTCATCGTTTGTGACAACAAAATTCTGATAAATTTCCTTTTGTTTATCTACTGCAGCCCAAGTCTGTGACTCCTTTTCAACGGATTAAGGTTGATAGTGTCACATTTGCAGATGACAGGCTCCAGGATAACTCATATTGGGCTAAGGTGCTTTACTGCTTTGTTGATCATGTATGCACACGCTAAAAGATTTTAGCATTTATCAAGCTAACCTTTTATGGCCGGTGTGCTACCTCTCTTTCAGGGCGGCGCAGACACTGGTTACGGTGCAAAGGCTCAGGAGATCCTTGGCCAAGTCAGAGGAAGGTCAGTTTATCTTCCTGCTAGCTTACTGATTTCTTACAAGAACAATAAGGGACTGAGGATGTCTAGTGAACAATTATACCAACAGAGTAGTAAATAGTGTCAGTAGTTTATGATCCTGCACAAGCCTAATACCAGGTCGACACTTCCATGCTGCAGGGGGTTTAGGCACGAGAAGACCAAGAAGAAGCGTGGAACCTACAGGGGCGGGCAAATCGACCTGCAAACCCACTCGATCAAGTTTGACAACTCAGATGACGAGTGATTGCTGAACCTGAGCTTCCCCAAAGACGGAAAGCCTACAACATTAGCATTCACCAATTTATATAGCCATTATTATTACCTGATCGTTCCTGGTACGAAGAAGTGTGGAGGTGCTACGTGGTACAGCGAGATTACGATTTTGCAGTGTGCCAATTTTGTTAGCATGAACGACCTGCAGAATCTTCGAAATTTTGTTTGATGGGCTCACTTATGTACCGATTCGGCTACTGCTTATGCGACGTAACGTTGCTACTACTATATGCGTATTATGAGTTTGCCCGTGCACTCGATTTTGTAATCCCTTCGAAATGCCTGCTTTCTGTGCTGGTGATCTGGTTACATGAGCTGCTGTTAGTACGCATGATGAGTACTCTTTCTTATACATCAAACAAGATTGGAACTGCTGCTGGAAGTGCAGTAATCTGAAACTGGAGCAAAGGACAGAAGGTGCCGTCATGTTCGTCATGTGCATGCTTGAGGCCTGATCTGTTTTCTGCAGCAGCTGTTTTCTACAGACTCGCAATTGGTTCATGTTCATGTGCAATAGGGGTTGTAATTGTAACCATACCAGCTGCAGAGAAGCAATTGGGCCCTGGGCCGCAATTGGTCTGTATCAGCAGTTTCCACCGGTATTAGGCCACTCGAGGACACTATCGGCCCACAAGGGCAAAAGCGTTGAATAGGCCGCTCGAGGACACGGTAAAAACAGTTCAATGGCCGCTCGAGAACACCACCGGCACCTCGACACTCTTGTTTTTATCCCTTTTTTTCCTAGCAAAATAAACAAGTCACGTTTTTTTCTAGGATGGCACGTCCTCGGGCAAAGTAGCGCTCTACTTTTTATCTCGATTTTGTTCGTTGCAAAAATTGAAGTAGAAGATCCACAAACCTGCCAAACGATTTACAACGGAGGCTAGTGCTGCCTCACTGCCTGCCAATGGTGACCACAGCAAAATCCTTGGATGGTGATGTACGGAGTACCGCACAATGAATGGTGATGTATCATCATGGGTTTCACGGAGGCCCAGGCAGCAGGCCCGGGACCCTTTTTGAATCTGGTCCATCCAACCTTGGGCGCAGTCAATAGTCAAAACCTGTACCAGTACAGTACTACAATGTTGCTGGCTGTTGGCTGCTGGCGGTCAAGATGGTGCCATGCCAGGGGCAGGCAGGCTGTGCCGCTGCAGTGCCCCTAGAGATAGCGGCTAGCCCGACCGAAGGCCGGCCTGGTAGGCTGTACTAGGCACGTCAGCTACAAGAGATGCATCCATGTCTTGACTTGCTGCTGCACGTACTCCGCCTGCTGTGGTGCTGCTGATCCACACTCGTGAGTGATGGACGGCCCATGGCTTGGATATACTCAGTGGCGAATCTAGGATTTTAGATTAGGGTATGCAACACAAAAATTTTCATATTTGATTCGATAAATCAATTTTAAAAATTCGGTAGAAATTTGAAAATTGACAACGTGATTCAGTATATACATATGCACTAAGTAACACGGTAAGGCTTAGATTCATAGATTAAGTTGATAAATACAAAATAAATAATTTAATAGCGATATTTACAATTAAAATGTACCATAAAAGAGTATGATTCTTCAAAAAACCATAAAAGAGTATGCATAATGCTAATTAAAAGTCAATCATCTAAAAGATGAAGGCTAGAAGTTTGGATTTTAGTTATGTTACCTAAGAGAAACATCGAAACGGCAAGCCTCCGTGACTGCCCGGCCGTGCAAACTACAAACGGTAGACAAGAGATTGATCGGAGGGCAGCAGGGCAGAGGGCAGAGGCCAGAGAGGGGTCACCTGCACCGATGGACGGGCGTCGACCATCAACGTCAACGTCAGGGCGGCGGCGAGTTTAACTCAGCAGCAACGATCGACGGATAGTGTTGTCAAAAAAAAAAACGATCGACGGATAGAGATTATAGGAAACGCACGACGCACGTATACTGAGGTCTGGGAAAAGCCTTGCTGCATGGGCCGCACCTGGGCCTTGTGACTTCCCGCTTTTCCGTCATGGAGGCGTGATTGGTGATAAAACCGATTTCTTTATCTTTTTTATTTGAAATACATGTATCTTATACTTGTTACTCACCGGACGGACAGGGTATGCCGGGGCATACCTGGCATACCCTGTAGCTCCGCCACTGGATATACTGTGTATGTATTGTTGTTGCTTTTAGGCCTTGTTTAGTTGCCTCGAAAAGGCTAGAAATATGGCTCTCTCTCCATCACATCAAATATTGTGTCGTATGCATGGAGCATTAAACGTTGGTAAAATAAATAACTAATTGCACAGATTAGTTGTAAATCACGAGACGAATCTTTTGAGCCTAGTTAGACCATGATTGGATAATATTTGTCAAATACAAATGAAATGCTACACAAGCCTTAGATCGCTCTTGCTTTATCTGTTGCCTGTTGGAGGGAAACGCTGAGAGGCATGCACGGTTGCAGCGAGAAAACCGAGCATACTTGGTGTTTGACCGAGCGATCGATCGAGTGCGGTGCGATGTGCGAAGCTCATGATGATGATGACGAGCCGAGCTAGCGTGACGCTGACGAGCCGAGCAAGCGTGACGGGCCGGCGTGGCCGGCCGGCGTCACATTTCCACGTCGTCATACTGCACGTAGTACAGTACTCGTAGTACAATGAATGCCTAGCGTGATGATAGTGCCAAGGTCCGTGAGAGTGGAGTTCCTGATGATCAGAGGGGCTAGCTTTGTGCTTTATGGCCCTTCCCAGCAACAAAGCAGTGCATGTTTTCAGTTTCTCCCCCCTCTCATCTGATACAGTGACTGGTTTAGTGTAGCTGCTGTCAACGTCTGTTTTACCTGCACTGCAATCATTCCAGGTTCCAACATCGTACCGCTTCATGCGTGCTACCCACTACCACGCCACCACTTGACGATCAACGTTGAAAAAGTGGTAAATCTGTATCAGCATTGATCCTGTCGCAGAGTGCTTCTGCGTGCTGCTGCTGCCACCAATGACCAACGTGTTTCCTGCGCTCAGCTGCAATGCAATCCTGCAGCTAAAACTGCGGCACTACAGTAGGAGAGGTGCTCACTCAGAGCAACCACAATGTAGTGTAAAAGCAGTCTATAGGAGATAAAATAATCCTTTCAGCTAGCTGAGCACATTGTGGAGGTAGTCCATATGATAGTCCATAGCATCAGATGTCCATAGCCTTATGGACAGCCCGTAAAAATAAAAAAATAATTTTTTTTCTCCCTCCTCCACCCCTCTCTCCTCCCTCCATCTCGCTGTAGTCTGCATGCTCCAAGCGCCCCCGGTGAGGTAGCCATGGGAGGTCCTCCGCGGCTCCGCGTGCCTAGACGAGGCTGCTGCCACGGCCATTCGCGCGCCGCAGCAAGGCCACCGCCGGCGAGGTCGTCGTCCCAGGCATCCTCATGCCAGCGAAGCTGCTGCCGGCGAGATCGCCGTCCTGGGCATCCATGCGCTGACGCGCCGCGGCCGGCAAGACGCCGCCGCCCGAGCACCACGCGTCGTTGCGGCCGGCGAGACATGCAGCTCGCGAGGCCCCTGCCCCGGCTGTGGAGGTCGCGGCCCCAGCCATGCATGCGGCCATCTATCTTTAGCGAGACAGCATCCATTGCGCAGCCGGAGATCTGGGGACCGAGAAGGGGATCGGGTAGAGAGAGCAGGGTCCGGCGGAAGGGACCCCGGTTTTTTTACTATTTTTAATACCAAGTGGAACCCACCTTATGGACTCCACACATTGTAGCAAAATACATAACTATGATCAACTGACATCGGACCCAGTCTTATGGACTACTTTGTCCATATACATTGGCCTTGCTCTGGCACTTCACTTTTGCAGGTCTTCCTGATGCACTTGATGCCTGATGCAGTGATCGATGGGTTGCAACTTGCAAGCAAGCCAAAGATAGAACAGTGGCGTCGTCGCTGATGCAGTGACGCCAAAAGTCATCATCACATCTACTAGCACCAGTTCCATTTTGTTATTATTCCAGCATAGAAAGCACACACAAGCGCGCCTTGTACTACATGTATTAGGGCATGGCAGCTTTGGAATGATCGTACTACTGATGTAGTAGCATCCTTAAAAGCATCGCAATAGCATCCTAAGATCTAGGACATGTAAACGATTACTACTAGTAGTGGCACACTAGAGGAGTACATAGGAGAAGGAGCACTTGCACACTCTAGTGGGCAGTGGCACCCTATCTGCTTGCTGTCTTTGAAATGTGCAGTTGGCGCCAACAATTAGCTAGCTACTGTAGCTAGCTAGCACCCAGGAGACAACGACGACAAAAGTGGAATTCCCTTGGCAAATCGGCAGCCCCGAGAGGGAATCACAGCATGCTTAACAAATCACATCAATATTTTTGCATGAGGGTGACGACATCAAGCGTTGGACATTGTGTCCTAGCTCCAAAACCTAACACAGTAACACACATACTCTGTACACACAATTCCAATGCTGAATTAACTAGAAGCATGAAGACAAGAGGCGATGTTTGTGTCTGTGAGAGAGACAGCGCGCGCTAGGGGAAAAAAAATGGGTACGAATGGAGGCAGAAATGGGTTTGGCGGACTGATGATGCTGGCTGGTAGAAAATACAAAAACTTTGGCAAACCCTAGACGAAGGAAAGCGTGAGGTTGCGTTGTGTCCTCTAAGCAGGAGCAGCTACGCAGGAGCAGCTAGGGTGAGTTTTTAACAGGAAGGGCAACAACCTTGGGTTCTGGACTTTGGAGCCTTCTCTCCCTCCCCTTTCCTCGTGGCCTTTTCTTGACTTTCTTGGGCGTGCGAGCGAGAGCGACCATGCTTGGGCCTTGGGGTCCGGTGCCATGGATTAGGAGGATAGCACGGGGACGGAGGGAAATTTATGTTTGAAAAAATGTTTAGAAAATTCAGGCGTTGTTTCTTTGTTCGTACGATTTGGGACGGGATTTATTCGCAGCCCCGCCCGCTACCTGTCAAACTCACATGGTCAAAGGTTTTGCGGGGATAATACTCCTAACAGATGCAATGACAAGATTTCTGCAGGTCAAACTAACTGAACTTTAATCAAGTTTATAGTTCATGGTTTAACATTCATTCCTCCAACTAAATTTACTATGAGAATATTTTCATAATTAATTTAATGGTATTTAATTGTTTTGTATCATAGATGCTAGTACTTTTTATATAACTTTCATAAAAAATTAGCCATTTCACTTCGGAGAAATAAGAATTATGTATCTTTCCGTGTGGACTAAGGAAGGGTGTGTTAGGCTGAGCATGGACGTGGAAAAGCTATCGTGAGCTATGTACTATGAAAAAACTACTGTAAGATATGGACCATGGAAATATTGTTGTGGGTTGTGAGAGATAAAAGTCATTTGGTTGAAAAAGTTGTGAAACCTAATCACCCCATATATCAATGTCCTAGTACATTCTCATCCTTCTTTTATGCACATGTTATCTTCTTCTTGAGGCCATTGTCGATACACATGAGGGCCATGAGCTCGTTCGCTAGCGCCTCCTTGCTGCCGGGTTGCGCGCCTACGCCTCCTCGCCATCAAAATTGTGCCCGCCATAGCCTCCTCGCATGCTTAGACTGAGCTATAGAAGAGGGACTACATGAGATAGCAAGCAGACAAGGCTATCGTCGGGGTCATGGCCTCCCCCAAACATCCCACGCCCCAAAGGCTGCCACAAACGACATGCCCACGCATGAGGAGGCCGCTCCTTCGACATCTGCACACCTAGGCGATGTTGTTGCCCTAAGGTTTCACTGGGGCCCGTGAGACCGCAGCACCGAGTGTGGGTCGCTACCTTGATCGTCTAAATGGCTTGTGGGAGGTCACCGACCTAGGCTTTCGCATGCCATCATTGCTGCCCATGGGGGAGGTCAAGCTACAGGTCATGCAGTGCAAGTGTCGTGTTCGACAGTGGGGGGAAGAATGAAAGAAATCGAATACAAACATAACCCATGAAAGGTGGGTAATTTCAAGCAACTTGGGGACTTCGCCGCCACCTCGGCGGAAATATGTCATTAGTAGCTGAAAATAGCTTTCTACCCTAACACCTATTGGAGTTTTATTGTTTGGTTCGCTCTTTAGTTTTTTTAGTCAAATTAAGTAGGTTTGTAAGCCCAACCAAATAAACCTAGAGTACACCAGCGCAAAGAAAGGGGGGTTGTGCCCCCCCCCCCCCCCCAGGTTCATTCAACTTTAAAAAAAATGACCAGATTTTCAAAAAAACAATTGTATTGCTTGTCCGATAACCCTTAAACCCTAAATTTTATTTAAACCATGCATGTATGAAGTAAGCCCTCTCGGTGCTAGTTTAGTGGTGAAAGGATCAAGATATCTAAGAGGGATTTTGAGTGGGACTAATCTAAAATTTCTTGTAACAATTGAATCTTACAGTTTATCCCATTTCACATTTGTGCCTAGATTGTGTTTTTATGGTGCGCAAAAAAATTGTCACTCTAATTAAGTTCCAACCCTACACTAGCATGATAATTCTAGTAATGTAAAAACATGAAAGTAATTTCTCAAACGTAAATGTTGAAAGCAAAGAAAAGAGGTGGATTTCACCTTTCACTAAGCGCCGAGAGCGGTGAGAGGAGAACAGATGAAGTAAATCCACACAACTAGACCCCAGCCATATGGAGCAAAGAGTAGATCGGACAACCTTAGAGATGCCCAAACTCCAGCTCCACCACCGCTAGATCTAGAAGAAGAGTCACGATCTTGGAGTAGTGGAAGAAGATTCAGCCACCACACCAACGGTAAGACCGATGAGGTGGCCCAACCCATCCGCGATGTTGTGGAGTGCCTACAACCACGCGCATCGAAGAAAAGGAGACGAAGAATGTGTAGAGGAACGTAAGGAGATAGTGGGGGTATCAAAACTTGGGAAGTAGATGTGGCTTTAAGAGGAACCGAAAACCCTAGCATAGAAAAATTTCAGCCGCCCCAGACGCAAGATGGAGGGGCACCAAGAGAGGAAGGCGAAACTGAAACGACGAAGCTAAGAGGAACCAAGCCCTCAAGAAAAGTAGGAGATTTTCATTTCCACACGGCTAGCCTGAGAGGTGCATTAGCATCCCAGACGTGACCATGGAAAGTAGTGCACAAGTGAGAGTTGGCTCACACTCGCAACGTGAGAGAAAGAAACATGCTCGAGCCCATATACTTTGTTCATAGGAGGGATCTTCTGATCTTGATATGTATTCATAGATGGCATGCATTTTATGAATACGGATAATTGTAGCCTCCTACAAGATTTTATGAATACGGATACAAATTAGAATCTCAGCTAAGCTTATTGTCGGTCGCTGTTTTTCTTTCACAATAAAATAGGACCATTAGCTAAACAACCCATATATAATAAAAATATATTTAAAAATTATTTGGGTTTTAAAATCCGTTTGAAATCAAACGGTTCAAAGAGGCCTGTACCTATCGATCGGAATCCATGGCGAGCAGTTAAAAATGTCTGTGCACTGCAGTGCATGCAATCGTGGCGTACAGCAGGCAGGAAGGCAGGGGCTTGACCGCACGTAACATCTCCACCTGATCCGGCGATGGGAATGGCATACTTCACTGTGGCTCTGGAGTCTGGAGCTTGCGGGTGATAGTGGACGAGCGGTGGCGGTCCTTAAAATCCGAGGATGCAGCGATCGGCAGGAGGCAGGCAAGAATTGCAGAAATTTGCTGCGTTGGTTTGAACTTTGAAGGGGCGGCGTGCGTGCACAACGGGTTCCGTCCGTGTGTGTTTGTTTGAGTTGGCATGCATCGGTCTAGAACAAAGCGTTGAGCTCACCTCCAGACTCCTACTAGAGAGGAACGACGATTTGGTGGTCATCTGGAGCCTTAATCCTTGCAGCTCTGGTTCTGGACACAAGGGACGAGAAGAACACGCAGCAGAGACGGGGTGGGGGCAAAATTTGAACGCATGCATTACGGCAATAGCCCTTCAGCCTGGGCGATTTCGTTCCACACAAATGTGTTGCAAACTTGGGAACCCGATGAAGAAGAGAATTCACTCGTGGATAGATACGAAAGGTGAAAGTGGGGACGAAAGCCAGAGGCTGTGAAGTGGTGCTCCCTAGACCCCAGCCACACGGACACGGCCCCTCGTGCCAGTGGTGGACTGGTGCTCCGCACTGGATGCCGCACGCTCGCTCAGCTCCGTCCCCCAATGCCGACGTCGTCTTATTCCTGTTCCTGTTCCTCTGCTTGCGCGCCTCCTCGGCCTCAATATAAAACTCCACTCTCTTCTCTCCTCTGCGCGCGGTCGCCACATTTGCCCGCGGCGCGCTGCTCACCTCTCCTCCTCCTCCTCCATTACTCCAGTGGTGGTGGTGCTGCTGCCGCTGCTCCAGCACACACACATACTACTGAGATTAGAAAGAGCACAAGAGTAGAGGTTCAGTGGCTGGCTATCTATGGGGTACGAGAGGATACACAAAGCTCAGGTAACCAACGGCCAGTCTCCATTGTTCTGCTCTGCATCGCTTCGCTTCCGAGTTGTTGTTGGTACAAGCTAGAGTAGTGACTGGATGAGCATTGAGCTCCCACTCTTTCCTGCGCTATTACTTGCTCATATCAGAAACGCATGCGCCTGATGCAATGGCGTGGCACTATTACTTGCACGTACTAGTGCTTGGTTGGTTGCAACATGCCAATGGCTCGCTAGCTGCGTCCTTGCGTCAGCTCTTCGTCCTCTTCCCTGCCTTCGCTGACTCTTTGCTGATGGCCTGACGCCATCCATACTCGTCATTAGGTGAGGTTTAGTTGGGTCAAATGAATGAACACCTTCATTTCTGGTACTGTACTGGAGCAGATAGTTGACCCATACAGTATCTGGCTATCTACAGCAGCAAGGCCAGCAGAACTGCAGAAGGCACAGATTTACTAGCACCCATTTTTACAGCTTTTCCTTCCTCTCTCTCTCTCACACACACACTGTCACACATCAATTTTGCCTCCAATGCCTCGGTAACTGCGTCTTTGACCGCTTTAAAATCTGCTAATGCTGTAGTGGTAGTGCTGAGATTTCTGATATTAAAATCCTCTTGTTCTTGTGTGATCCATGGATGGATTCTGGATGCAGATGGGGGTCATCTCTCCGACCAAGCTCAGGATGAAGCTGATGGGCTCCTCCGGCCACAAGGACGGCGAGTCTGCCCGCAAGTCGCCGCGGGCGTCGCCGCCGTCGAGGCTCGAGCTCGACGACGACGACGATGACCACCCCAACAACAGCCTCCTGCCGCAAGAGCTCGACGAAGGTGCGTTGATCCCTCTGACACTCTAACGCCGCGCATAAAGATTCCGTCTTTCGCAATGCTCGATGACTGAAGTGCGCGATTCGATCGCCTGCGTGTTGCAGAGTACCCCAAGGACCACCGCTCGGACTCCTCCCGGTCGCGCTCCGACGGCAGCCAACACGGCAGGGCGCCGCACAGCCGCAGCCGCGGTGGGAACGGGAGTGGGAGTGGGAGTGACAGCGGCGGTGCCGGCAACTTCGAGTTCTGCAAGGAGGAGAGGGCGGCCCTGCCACCGGCGACGGCAGCGGCGGCGGTGTCCGGGCCGTTCTTCCGGCAGCAGCAGGTGCCGTCCAAGTGGAACGACGCAGAGAAGTGGATCGCGGGCCGCCACGTCGTGCACTCCAACCCCATCTTCTCCAAAAGCCCGCCGTCGCCGCGCCGCAATGCCCCAGCGTCACCGGCGGCCGCGTCGCGCCGGAGTCCGCGACGAGTAGAGGGGGCAGCGCGGCCGTGACCGCGAGCGCGCTGACCGAGCTGTCGTCTAAGTCCTCGTCGCCGTCGTCGTCGGTGACCGGGCCGGCGACGGCGAGCAAGCCGCCGCAGAAGAAGAAGCTCCGCTTCTCGTCGCTGCCACCCGCCACCGCCGCCGCCGCGGCGCCGGCGGTGTCCGTGTCGGTGTCGATGCGTGACGTGGGGACGGAGATGACCCCGATCGCGAGCCAGGAGCAGTCGCGCAGCGGCACCCCCGGCGGCGCCGCCACGCCGTCGCTCAGCCCGCTCTGCTCGGTGCCCTCCAGCCCCAGGGGCGCCGGCGGCGACGGCAGCGCGTCGGCCTCGTCATCGTCCGCGTCGGAGCGGGAGCTCCGGCTCCGGACGCGGCGCGAGATCGCCGCGCTCGGCCTGCAGCTCGGCAAGATGAACATCGCGTCGTGGGCCAGCAAGGAGGAGCGCCTCCTCGCCGCCGCCGCGTCCCCGGAGAAGGGCGCCGCCAGTGACATCGACGAGGAGATCAAGAAGAAGGCGTTCGAAGCTCGCGCCACCGCGTGGGAAGAGTCCAAGAAATGTAAACTCGCATCAAGGTGAGCAAAAAAATTTAAAATAAAAAATAAAAAACAATTCCGCGTGACAAGAATTTTCATCGAAGACTCCCTTGAAAAAAAAGAATTTTCATCGAAGACGATTTAAATTTAAATCTCTGTTGCTGATGCTAACTTGGTAAAGAAATCTCCAGGAATTTTTCTGACTTCTGATCATATATCCACTAACTTAGTGACTTCTAATTCCTTATCATGTGCATGATGCATTGATGCCTGCAGATACCAGAGGAAGGAGATGAAGATACAGGAGTGGGAAAGCTTGCAGAAATCCAAATTTGAAGCCAAACTGAGGCAGGCCGAGGTCAGTTCCATCCATTCATACATTCTGTTTCTGAACTTTTTCGAGATTCTTTCTTTCAATCAATCTCTGAACATTCTCTGTAAACTGCATTGGTTTGAATTCTTGGAATTTGGATGAGTAGAATTCAGCAAATCTCACTGATGAGTACTATGTTGGACTGAATTGTTCATCAGGCACAGGCAGAGCAGATGAAGGCCCGGGCGAAGCAGGACCTGGCGAGGCGGCTGTCGGCGCTGAGCCACAAGGTGGAGGGGAAGCAGGCGAGGGTGGAGGCGCGCCGGAGCCGGCAGGCGTCCCGGCTGGCGCGGCAGGTGGAGCGCATCCGCAAGACCGGCCGTCAGCCGTGCCGCCTCCGGCGCTGCTGCGCCTGGTTCCTGTAGACTGTAGTGTAGTGTAGCTACTGATGCTCTAGAACAAGAACTGACATCGTCGTTTCTGATTCTCTGTTCCGATTCCACGATAGCTGATGGTATTGTATCATGATCATGGTGTTGATGGCATGGGCTTAATTTGTAGTAAGTACATGAGAATTCATCATGAGATGATTGTCTAGTTTGGCCTGCAGCCAGCGCATGTTCAGATAATCTAGTCTTTTAACTGCCCCAGTTCATCAGAAACTAAATGGAACAAGTGTTGCTTGCCAAGGATCAGGACAGCCGGTAGTCTGTTGGACCAAGCTCCATTCTCCGCTGCTTGCCAATGTAAAGATTAGTCATTCCAGAGCCCATTTTTGGTAAAAATGCAGGATCATACTATGTCTAAACAAACAATTTGCAAAATCAACTGGCAGTGCTTCCTAGCTGAAATCTTGTGGCTTTGACCGGCTGCGTGCAATGCAACCATGTCTACTCTCCCTGCTTCCATGTCTTCGACTGAAATCTATGCCGTCCCGGTGCTGCAGGCTGCACCTTGCTTCCTGCGGTCAGCCCCGGGGTTTTTCAACTTCTTCAGCCTAGCTCTTTGCCTGACTGCAGCGTGAGCGCATTCACGTCAGGTCGCGGTTGTTAGTCGTGAGAAATGTACAATCTGCGAACTTGAAGATTAACAGGGTATGTTCTCATCGACAAAATCGTCGACAAAACTGGGATGTACCCAAATGCTGTGCATATGTAAAAGAAGTTCTGGTGTACATTTCTGGAACCAGGAGAAGCTATTGTCAATTCTGAATTCAAACTGAGTTCTGGACTTCTGGCAAGCAATCTGTAGCCAAATGCTGCAGATGTGTAAAGTTCTGCTTTCAATTTCAATCTGGAACCAGGAGAAGCTTGCTGCTATGCTGGGAGATTTGGAAGCATCGGAATGCTGTAGTCTTCAATGGCCTGCCTCCCAGCGCTAGCCGACTCATCGCTGCTTGCAAGAATTCGGTGAAAGATTGGAGTTGCCGGATCCCTGCTAAGGACACGGACCGCTTGAGGAACTGGAGCCAGTCCTTAAACCTGTAATCTCCCCCCTTGCTTTGCCGGTAACGGCTGTAATCTACTTGTAACACGTGAAAGGCTCACGCCTTCCACCAACTGTGGCCCCGGCCTCGTGCATCTGTGGAATGGAAAAAAGGTGGGGATCGCATCCCTCCCCCCCCCCCGAAGTTCTTCTCAAAAAAATTTCAACTGCTGTAGTACATTTCTAGAACCAGGAGGAGCCACTGTCAATTCTGAACTCAAACTGAGTTCTGGCAAGCAATCTGGGCTGTAGCCAAATGCTGCAGATGTATAAAGTTCTGTTTTCAACTGGTGTAGTACATTTCTGGAACCAGGAGAAGCCACTGTCAATTCTGAACTCAAAACTGAGTGCTGCCAAATCAACCTCACTATTTTACAAAGTCATGTTACTATTTTTAAAATCCAAGTCATAATAAAACCATCTAATAAATTACTGTGACTACTACAAACTTCAGAAATTGGCACTTCAAGTGTCAAAATAACTCCAGTATTCTTAATGGCACATGGGGCTAAGAGGAACCTCTTCTATGCTATACCCTGATTCCATGGAATACATAGTTTGGTGGACATAAAACTCAGGAGTTTAACAGGTCAAAGCCTACAGGGTACAGACTACTGAATTACAAACAGGACAAAAAATCTGACTTGTATGGCATGCAGCAAGATCAAACAACCGCAAATTGAAGAGAGATTTTTGACAGGTTTCAATAGTTTAGGCGCCACATGGAACCATCAGTTCTAGATATGAGAAGATAATAGAGAACTAGATTGTCACCTGGTCTTGGATCGACAGGGAATGTTCTCATCGACAAATGTGAGCGTACCCAAATGTTGTGGATGTGTAAGATGTGTACATTTCTAGAACCAGAAGGAGCCACTGTCAATTCTGAACTCAAACTGAGTTCTGCCGAGCAATCTGGGCTGGTAGCCAAATGCTGCGGATGTGTAAAGTTCTGTTTTCAACTGGTGTAGTACATTTCTAGAAGCAGTAGAAGCCACTGTCAATTCTGAACTTACTGAGTTCTGGCAAACAATCTCACTATTCTACAAACACATGTTACTATTTTTTTTTAATCCAAGCCATAGTAAACCATCTAATAAATTACTCTGACTGCTAGAAATTTCAGAGATTGACACTTCAAGTGTTAAGATGATTCCAGCATTCATAGTGACACATGGGGCTAAGAGGCAGCTTAGGGACCCCTAAAAAGGTTCTTCTATGCTATACCCTGATTCCATGGAAATCATGGTTTGGTAGGCATGAAACTCGGCCAATTAACAGGACAAAGCCTACAGGGTACAGACTACTGATGAATTACAAACAGGACAAAAAATTTGACTTGTATGGCATGCAGCAAGAGACCAAACAACCGCAAATTGAGGAGAAATTTTTTTGACATAGGTGACAGTGACAGGTTTCATAGTTTAGGTGCCACATGGAACCATCAGTTCTAGATATGCGAAGATAATAGCGAACTACAGGGCTAGGTCACCTCTACAGTGAGTGCCTGCATTCATACTTCCATAGAGCAATTCTTGCCTGCCATTTAGAGCTTAGGCTATGGCTATCACATAGCTACAGTTTCTATCGTACAACATGTCCATTACCAAAGTGATACAATGGATTATCTAGCTATATTAACGACTAGGTTATTCCTGACTAACAGGACTTGAGAGATCATAGGAACCGAAATGACTCGTGGATGGCAATCCAGCGGTGCTGAATTGCTGGTTTTGGCTTAGATTCCAGTCTTCATCTCAAGTCTCAGTAGTCCAGAGGCACCACAGGTGCAATGCTGCCGGTGAGGTTCTGCATGTCGTGGCTTGCAGAATAGTCATCGCAGACACTGCTCTGCAGCATCCTCGCTCCAGGTGTAGACAGAAGGTCGCCGCCACCGCGGACCATCTGCTGCACATCTTGTGGCGAGAGGATCTTTATGCACCATACGCTATTCACAAACTCCCTGGAAAAAAACATGGGGGCATGCTGAATGAAAATTCAGACCAAATAAATATGTATACACAAAAGTAATATAGTTCTGCATGCACGTACTGCCACGGGTCGTCGCCGACGAGAAGAATATCATTTTCCCGGTCGACGAACACAAGCTGCCAGCCTGATCTTACAGGGTCCTCCAGTTGGCCTTCAAGGCCAAATAACCGCTCGAGCTCGCTACGTAACTCGTAGTAGCTGCTGAATCTGGTGATATCGAGCGATCTCCCGAGGGACCCTGATTTGTAAACCTGGTGGTGGAACAAAAAGGGAACAGAAGCGTCAAAAGGATGCGATGCAGTTACCAACTTGAAGATCGCTCGAAGCTGTGAACCATCAACACAGCAACAACCCACCAAAATGGACCTTTTTACCTCCACAAAATAAAGTGTGCTTGCAGTTACCAACTTGGCAACCTCACATGCCCTTTGATGAATTTAAAAGAATATACAGCATAAGTAGGAAAACATACCTTCACGAAGGTTCCACCTTGTGATGGGTTTACACCACAAACATCGTCAAGAGAACTGAAGGTTCCTGATTCACCCAAACAACTGGAAGTTGCTATGGAGTTTTCAGGTAGCAAATTTATATCACCATATCTCAACGAAGCCATGGTTATCGCATCAGTTCCACTGCCGACACCACCACTCCTGACGGTTGACAAGCCATCATGGATTGCAAATGATGATGAAAGCAGGTGATTCTGAACATTTGTACCACAAGCCTGGGCACTAGCACCGTCTCTTGCTGACAGTGGCGGCAAGGTGCCAGAAATGTGAGATACATTACTATGGTGTTCCACTTTCTCAACCTTGTGCTGCACAGGTTGGAGCTCATGACCAGCAAGAGATTCCACAGCCAACCTCTTTGAAGGCCATCCCTCTGATGCCATTAATTGGCCACTTCTTGGAAGATTAAGTAGGTTGGAGGACTCTTGGCTTGAAAAGTTGTGGAAACTGTTGTCCAGATGCAGATCTAGGCCATTGTTTCCATCAAAGATGTTCTGTTGGTAGAACGATGACCCAGAAAGCAAAGAAGATTGTGATTGACAAGCAGATCCAGACTCAGATACACCAGAAGCTACATTAGCAATATCACAACTAGCTGAAAGGTGCTGTTGCATTTCATGATGCGATTGTTGCTGCAGAACTTGTGTCTGCTGCTGCTGGTGCTGCTGCTGTGGTGGTGGTGGCTCCTGCTGCTTTTGCAGCTGCAGCTGCTGCAGCTGATTTTGAAGGAACCCAGAGTCGCTAGCATTTTGACCATAACCTTGCTGCACAGCTTGCAGGGGCGACTGCTGAGATTGGAACTGCATCTGCTGTAGAACAGGATTTCCATACAAAGGATTTAATCCACCATTCAAATTTTGAGTCTGTTGGACTGGCAGGAGAGAAGATGTCTGCTTCAAATGATCCCCAGCTCTAATTTCTTCCAGTGCAGCAGCAGCCATCTGCTGGTAAGTATCTGGCTTCAGACCCAACAATGGATAATCTACTCTTGGCTGAAGCCATGGTGATGCTCCAAGTCCCTGGAAGTTCAGTGACTGGGCCCCTCTGTTTCCATCTCGAAGCCACATGAGAGAGGAATAACGAGCAAACTCATCGCTCCTTCCACCTGCATATGCAAAGAAAAATTGATTTCAGTGTAAACTAAAATGATCCGTTACCATGAATACTGGGGTGCTCTGGTCAGCAGTTAGCCTACCATTGAACATAGGTAGTCCTGAAGCCCACGGACGCTTTAGCCTTAATGGAAAGGCAGTTGGGTACATCGGAAAGGTCGTCAGTGGCTCAATCTCCCAGAGTGAAACTCTTGGCTGTTTATCACCAGCTGTAGACTCATCCCAACCAACCTAAGTATCCATAACCCAAAGGGAAAGAAACCATCGTTAAACGAAAAATGTTCTCACAGGGTACACAGAGCATGCACCAACAGATGGCCTTGAAAATTAAATAATTAAATTTAACTAGACAAGATAGCGACAATTGTTTTGTAATTGTAACCATATCAGTTTTAAAGAATTCACCTTCACAGAACGCCAGTGTGAGTTTGGCCAACGCTCTGAGTCCAGATCGCTTATGCCTGTGATCGTACCCATGTATCTGAAAGAAGAGGCAACCATAAGACGTGCATAGTTTTCATGCTGTGTACACTTTACAAGTTTCAACTCACCGTCTGACACTTGATTCCTCTGTCTCAAAAAGCATCCGAAACCGCATTCCAACAGACACACGAGTGTGGTAAACAGCTTTCACATACTTAGCCAGTGGAATGACAAACTCAGAAGGGCTAGCCCTGACAAAGGATGACCATGTTACATAAGTCCAGAAGCAAGATAAGTATAATATGGTATGATCATAGTAATACATACCGGGGTTGTAGAAAATAGTGAAACGACTGTTTGTGGCTGCAGCATGAGCTGCTGCAGCAAGAAGACCAATGTGCATGCTATCGCTCGATAGCACAGAAGAGGGCATTACAGTCTGTGGACGATTTGCACGACGAATTCCCAAGAGAAGTTGGTTATTATCATTCCTGGTGAAAAGAAAAACAGAAAGGTCTTGCCATGTCAGCGACCTCAGAAGCTTTAACAAAACTAGAATAAAGTTCAGTTTAAAATTAAAAGCAGAAAATACCAGATAAATATGATAGAATCCCCTGCTACTAGTCTTTTTGCGCTTACAAAAACACTCCAACCAGTCGTCAGTAGATGCCTTTTTGGCTGACCTGCACACACATGAAAGGGCCAAAGCAACACATTAGGATACAAAAAGAACCACCAAGGCTTCCCGGAATATAATTTGACGTATCAATAACTTCACTAGACATCCAGAGGTAAAGAAATATTATCAATACAGCATTTACCAGACTCACAAAACTAACTTAACTACCTAAGCAAAATCACACTAAAGTATTCAGGCAGAAAGAAACAGACAGTTGAGATATGTAAGTAGTGAAAGCTGCTAATCCACAGTATTATTTTTTCATCCTGCCTTATTGATAGCTAGAGTTCCATTCCACTTGTTCAATAATCAAACAGCATCACTTCTCCATTTTCCACTGTAATTTAAGTATATACCTCGAAAGATGTGGCGAAATTTCCATTCATTGTCATGCAGATCTCTTGCAACCAGCTCTTGCACTGGAGGCTGTTGTGAAAAATCCTGCAGATGATCGAATGCATTAGTTTTGTTTTCACGGAAAGAACACATAACCATTTCTTATAAATCTATCAAGCTTAAAGAAACTTAATTTCCAGTTGAAATCTTAAAAGGACAAACCAATGGGGGGAAGACTTTCTCAGCAGCTCGGCGTGGAACCGAGAATCCACCATGGGTACTCGTATCACTTGCAGTCAACGTCTTGCAGAAGTAATTAGTTGGCTGCTTGCTACCAACACCCAATTCGATTGGAAGAAAAGGTTCCTTTTGTTCTTCCTGTACATGGAATCACTTGATGAATGTACAGGCATTGTAATATCATATGGAAGAACCTTTCATGAGAATCCAGGTTACAAGCATAGAGCTAAGTGGTGATTGGTAAAATACCGGGCTCAATGGTTGCAGTGTCATTTGGGCATAAACCTCTTCAGTTTCCGCATCAGCCTGCATTAACAAGGACATTATTTCATTATTATTATGCTTCTTAAAAGACTAGATGATGGTCCATTAAGTTCGAACTTACATGCATTGTGACATTATGAAGCTGGCAGATTAACTGTGGAGGTAGGTTTGGGTAGTTTGGGATCTGAGCATCAACTTCTTTATTAGTTGATGCAGCAACCTGCATGAAAATAGAAACAACGAAAGAACCTCTTAAGCACTAAGGCACGAGAGCAAGTGATTCTCTACAAATGATTTCATAAACCTGTACAAAACTAGGTCGACTCAAAAAGTGACTTCAAGTGATAACAATCTTTGAACAAATTTGATCATTTGAATACAAGATATCTTTATGTATATAGTTAGGCAAAGTAATTTTTCAGTTGAATCTTCAGAAGGGTTATGTTTAATCGATTCATTGATATATACAATCAAAAGAACCAGAAAGGCAATAGCTCAAGTAGTCAAGTCAAGTGATTCTTTTTATTCCTCATTTGCAAAACCTGATAAGTCTCAAGTCAACAAACTCAGGCCATATCTAGTTTATTCAAAGATACTGCCGAGTGACCGACCTGCTCACTATGACCCTGAGGAAAGTAGACGACCCGGCTCCCAACCACAGGCAGGGACACAAGGGGCCCTGCGCATGCATGCCATAGCTCTGAGTTCAGACACCTTTGTTCCCCTGCAAAACGCCAAACACACATGAGTGGAACAGGACGGCACCAGAAAGCAGAGTTCATGTGAAGCTACTATTCGTACTTGGCTACAGACAAGAGGAGGTTCAGTGAATGTCAATAATACTAGAACATGTGAACCATGAGTGAAGCTGAGCATGAGCAATGCATGAACCTTTCCTTTTGTGCAAATCAGTGAAGAATATGAATCAATGAATAAATGAATGTAATCATGCATATGCAAGAGGAAGCCAGTTTTCCTTATTTGTTTGGAAACATCAATGCACAATGACAGCATTGCATAATCCACTAAACCATGCAGACAGTAACACAAGTTGAAAAGTTCTGAACTGAATCAATGCCGAAATTGTGCTCTGAGATATACCGTCATTTTCAGGCGATGGCTCCGACGCCATCTTGGGCGGGGAGAGGTTCATCTCCCACCACCAGTACGACCTTGGCCAGGAACACCAAGGTGCGGCAGCCGGCGAGAAGGAACGACCGACTGCACGAGCTCCTCCTCCTCCTCAGCACCTCACCATGCTCCCAGCAGCAATGCCAACCCGCTTCCCTTTCCGTTCCGCTTCAGAGCAACCACCCCTTCCTCTGCCGCTGCTGCTGCCGCCGCCTCCCCCTCCCCTCCCCACGCAGCAGCAGCCGAATCCGCTCGACGAACCGGCTACCCGAACCCCGGGCTGTCGCGGCACACGCGCGCCATCGCCGACCTCATCGCCCGGAAATCCACCAACACCACCTCAAAGCTCCAACCTTTCCCCAAAGAACCGAAGAGAAGGAGCGCCGGAACGAGCACGGCCTGATCCGAGAAGCTGGGTCGCGGAGAAACCGAGGCGGGTCGCCGGAGCCGAGCTCATCAGATCGAGGAGCAGCTAGACGAGACGACACCCCCACCTTCACGAGCACAGGTCCGCCACGCTCGCAGAACCACCAAGAACCCGCCGCGGCGACTCGCCACTCACCAGAACCGCCTCGAATCCCCCATTGCACGCGCCGCGCGCTCCGAACCAGCCACCCGCCCTAAACCCCCCGCGCCGGCGCCGGCGCCGAGAGTCCCCCCTCGGCGCGAGCACGGGAACCCGCCGCCGAGCTCAGAGAACCTCCGGCTCACGCCCGGGTCCGAGCACCGGGTGGCTTCCCATTCGACGCCGGCGGCCGAATCGGGCAGCGCGACCACCGGGTGTGCAGCGGAGGAAGCCGCAGGAGAGGGGTGACGGGGAACCCTAGGGGGTGGGGGGACTAGGCCGCCATGGCTGGATCGAGGAGGGGGAGTGGAGTGGAGTGGCGTGGTGCGGTGCTCCTCACTTTTTTTTTCCTCCTCTCTCTCTTTTGGTGGTTTTGGGGAAGCCAAGAATAGCAAGGAGAGCTTCTTCTCGGACACAGTAAAAAAATATCTATCTCGAAAAGGGTAGATTTATTTCTTCCCCTTTATACCCTCCTCTTTATCTTTAATTAAAAAAGTGCAATACTAAATCTGTGGCTTCGAAGGTTTTTGAGTTTTGACCGGCTGGCTGGCTCCGACGAGAAGTAAACCAGGGTCCGGTCCATGTGGATTATTTTGGAGAAAGTGTTGCAAGTGGATGATGCTTTGATACGCCTTGCGTACACGGCGTGATCATCTTTAGCATAGTTTTATATGTGGGTTTTGTACTCCATGATAGTGGTGCAAGCTTTTAAATAAGTGAGTACCAATGCATCTTCAAGAGGAACACACCATCACGACATGGAAATATGGTCCAGTTGAACAATTGAAGAATGGCAATTGTTGAAGTTGGTCAGTTTGAGGTTTGACTAAAATTATAATATAAATGAAAAATAGTAACATGGATAAAACAAAACAAATGTCATCTGGTTATATATAGAACATTTTTCATAATAAATTTGTTTGAAGACATAAATGTTTTATTTACTATAAACTTGGTCAAACTAAATCTAGTTTGATCAGTGTGTTTTTCAAAACAGAGGGTAAATGACATATTGGTCATCTAGTATTCAAGCAATGGAAGCATGTTGTCAATGCTTCAAAACAGAGGGTAAATGACATATTGGTCATCTAGTATTCAAGCAATGGAAGCATGTTGTCAATGCATAGGTGTGGCGATGTTTTTTGTATGTGTATGGTATAAATGGACAAGATAGTGACACTGCATCATGTTGACGAAGTCATAGTTTTTGTATGTGTGTGGTATATATGGACAAGATAGTGACACTGCATCATGCTGGCGAAGTCAAGAGAAATGTGAACGATGACGCTGACTTATGCATGGTGCCAAATAAAATCGACATCATAGTGTTTTCATACAACACCACAACTTATAGCGCTAGCGTCATCCTTTTGCAACAAGACCTCCAACCATGTTATTAAATTCCAATCCCATCATGGCTGTAGCAGATGCCTTAACATCAATGCTCTGCAACATTACTGGTTGGTGATGGACATTGAGTAGGCTATTCAGTCCCAACATCGGTCGCAAAATTGTACTGTTGTACAGTCCTCTATATTTGTTGTAGATGTAGTAGCTAGGTTCTTGTTCTAGCTTGCTTGTCGACATTTCTATCTGATCTGCACACTAGCGTCTTGCCAGCGGACGTGGAACAACTGGAACTTGTTGTGTAAAATCTTATTTTCGGGCTTTTTGTCTCTTTCTCTTAATGAAAAACGGGTAAAAAACCCAATCGTGAAAAAAATACTTTGGCGCAATACATACATAGGTAGCACCAAAGTAGATGGCGTGTGCGTCTAGCATATCATGCTAGTAGTAAAAGGCTCGAGAGGGTGTGGCACCATGCGATAAATCGAATATAAGGTGCCATCTCCTCTAGCGTTGGAATAAGGATTCATTTTTACAATTTGTGTTACATAAGGAGAGATCTGCTTTAGGCACTCTGGTTGTCGAACAAATTTCTTATAATTTGAACAATGCAATATGTGTTATAGGGTCCTCTAAAAGATTGCAATGTGTTTACAATCGCACCTGTGATTTGCCTAGAGCACGCACTATCCAGTTTCGTGAGGCTTGAACAAATGATATAGTCTACACGACCAAGCCCTAGCCTTATCCTATTACACGTGGTTTTGGCATTGTCAATCAAAGTTCAAACATACTCCCTCCGTCCCCTTTTATGTGTCGTCCGGAGGAGGCACAAGAATTAAGACAGGGGAAACACCCCTACGATGCAGCAGTACACTGCTCTGCAGTTTTGAAATGACATGCCATTAATGTCACCTTTTCTCACCCACTCCACAGATATTTACAATAAACAAATCAGAATTCAGCCACCACACTTGGCGGCAAACACATCTTTTACACCAAACAACTCCACTCATGCAGCAAAAAGCAAACTTGCCGCCGATTATTACACGGAGGAACCATACCGAAATTTTAACCGCCAATTTTTACACAGAGGAAGCATACCGAAATTTTAAAGTACCGCCAGATCTCTTAGAACAGTGGCAATAAAGCCTGGTTACCCTCTCTTTCCATCCATTTGAACCACTCGGTTCTATCCATCTCCCCATGGCACTACTAGACTTAAACAAGCCACCAGAGAGAGGAGAAGAGCTGCCAGATCTGAACAAGAATCCTGCTGCACATGGACATGAAGAGGATCGTGGTCCCCGGGAAGATGTAGTGCCTGCCCTTCAAGCCGGGAGAGCTGACCGCGTTGGTGTCCACCGTGCTGAAAATGATGAACAAGAACAAATTTATCAAGGTAAGCTCATCTATTTCTATGGCTATAATTCTCTCTATCCTCTCGCCTTAAAATAGTTGTGCTTTTCTATTTATAATAATCTCTCCTAAATCAGAAGCAAGAACACATGTTCTCTCTAGCTCTCAAGCCTCTCTCTCTCCAATCATAAATTAATACGTGCTGGTTTAGTTGATCTATACTAAAATCTCAAGCAACATCTAAGAATTTGTAGTGTTTCTCTACCACCTAAAACTGTTTTGCACCATGGATCCTTATCCTCTCTCTGTCCTAAATTTAATATGATCTGGTTCAATGTATCCCAAATAAAATTGCAACCAACATGACTGCTTGAGAGATTTTGCTGTGTAAGGCATTCAGCTCATATTTGTTTCAAGGTCAAAATTAAATTGTACTGAGATGAGTAACTCACATGTGTGTGTGGTTGGCAGTGCAATTTCATAACCATCACCTTCTTATACCAGGTGACAATGCTGGCCATCCTTATGTTGCAAATGATCCGAAGAAGAAGACCCGAGAAAACCTACATGCAGGTGGTTATTTCCCTCAAGTTGAAGTCAGCCTTGCAACAATAATTGTCAAAGTGAAAAGTTTGATAATGTATTATGTACCACATGTGTGGGATGCAATTTACTAATCATTAGCTTACTTCGTACCAGGTAACAATGGAAGCCATCCATTTGATTTAAATGATCCACAAGACGACGACGAAGAAGAAAATCTGCATGCATTTGATTTAAACGGCCCACAGCAGCATCAAGATAACCTGTATGCAGGTGATTATGTCCCTCAGTTTGCACTCAATGTTTGCAACAATATATGTCCATTTCAAAAAATAAATTCAATCATGTACTCACAATCAGCACACCATCTACTTTTTTTTTTTTTAGGAGATGACAACATTGCCTTGCAAGAAGAACAAGGTACCTTCGACGATGTCGTATACGACTTTGGTGTGTACGCAGCTGTTAACATCCAATTTGACCAAGAGGAGTTGTCCGACTCGGATGATGAAGACTATCAGCCACCCCTACAAGATGAAGCAACAAATGTGCTCAAGATTTTGACACAAAGACAAAGGCAAGATATATATGAAGATTTGCTGAGGTCAAGCTTTGATGGCACATTACAGCGAAACAGCACAACAATTGTTGCTAACAAGCATGATGTCCATGTGCGTACAGTACAACGGATATGGCAGAGAGCAAAAGCTTGCTTGGCACAAGGCATACCAGTAGATGTAAGTTCTAAGAAACCTAAGAATTGTGGTCGTAAAAAAATTCAAGTGGATCTCAATCGAGTTGTTGACATTCCCTTAAACAGAAGGGGAACCATAAGGTCATTAGCATATGCACTTGAAATCAATAAAACCTCCCTACATAGGTTATTCAAAGAAGGCTTGCTACGACGACACTCCAATGCATTGAGGCCTTATTTGAAGGAAGAAAACAAACAGACAACTGATGGCCTTTGATTATGATGCTTTTGCGTTATTGCAAGTACTGCTATTGTACATAGAAACTAGGCTGAAGTTGCTTGTGTACAAATGTGTTCCTGTTTTATAAAATCAGGGAGACCTACTTTTGTAAGTGCATTTTAGTGCACAGTTGAACTCCCATCAGGACTTGTACAAATGTGTTCCTATTTTATAAAATCAGGGAGACCTACTGTTGTAAGTGCATTTTAGTGCACAGTTGAACTTATGTTGTCGCATGTATATAAAAATCTATAGTATACATATTACTCCTAGGTGGCAGCACACATGTTCACAAATCTTCATCTTCACAAAGAAACGTTTAAGCTGGCATGAGAAAGTTGAACATCCAAAAATAACAATTCTCATAGTCGACTAGCCAATGTGAAGATACTAATTTTAGACGGGAGCACACATGTTCACATACTAATTTTAGATGGCAGCACCCATGTTCACAAATCGTCATCTTGAAGCAATCAACTCATCACGAATACAATTAATTCCGGAAAGGAAGCTGAGCACACACTCAAGCCAAGATTACAGTAGTTAATAATAATTTAGAAGCAGTAGTTCACAATAAACAACCCCATCATAATTACAAGCACCTGGACAAGGTTGGTCAGAACATCTAAGATCACTAGCATAATTCGTACCCAAAAGCCAACATTCTTTCAGCAAGTTCAAACCAAACCATACACATCTGCATACCTACATACTATTTCATCATCACAGATTACCAACAGACCAACCCAAAAGCAACACCTTATCATCACAAACATGCACATATCACTACGGTTTGAAGCATGCAGGCAAAAGAATTTGAAGGAAGCTGAGAAAGGTGTCGTGTAAGACAGGATCCATCCTGGCAAGCTGTACCTTCAGCGCTGGGTGTAGTTCACCAGGGGGTGCGACATTCCCCACAGGGGCATCCATAGCCACCGCAACCTCCGGAGCCGGATCCGTGATTGTGGCCATCTCTCGTTGCCCGGATTCGGAGGCACCGAACGTCCACGCTTGGAACCGGCGGCACGAGCCGGCCCGGCCGGCACAAGCCGCTTTGCGCCGTTGACGGCCACCACAGCCGCCTCCCTCTTCCTCCTCCGAATCGGCCGAATCGGGGCGTAGAGACCCGCCTTCATCGCGCCTCCACGTCGGTGCCTTCATCTTCGAGTCGAGCACGTAAAGCTCACCGAGCTTGTCAACGTGAATGCGATCGCGGCCGATGTTGACGATGCGCTCGGGCTTCCATCACCGCCGCCGACCCCCGCTTCTCACCACCGGCGGCCATCTTGGGGTCAGACGCCGAGCTGAGCCCGCTTTCCCCAATGTTGTCGCTGGATCTGGGGATTCCATCGTTGCCCCCAAACACAGGGACGCAAACGCGACTCCCATCACCGCCGCTGCCCGCGTCGCCACCGACGACCACCACCTTAACCGGGCGCTCGGGGCTCCCATCGCCGCTTGCTATAGGCGGCTATCTTGACGCCACCGGGAGTGCGCCTCCGCGGCGGCATCGTACGCACAAGACGGGGAAAGGGGCGGCGTCGCGAACCGGCCTTCACACGCGAGGCCTTTCCCTTCGTGGATGGACCCGGCTCCCTTCATGGATGGAGAAGGGCGAGAGAGACACGGTGGAAGATGGGGGAGGCGGCGCCGTTAATGGAGGTGACGGGCCGTGGAATGGGATGACGGGCGGAGGAGGGCGGGGAGCGTCGCAGCAGAGTACGGGGGCCGATGCGGTGGAGGACGGGGGCCGCTGCGGCGGAGCGTGAGGGCGGCGGCGCGGTGAAGGGTGAGGGCGGCGGTGCGGTGTAGGATGAGGGCGGCGCGCCGCTCGCCGCGTGGTGGAGGGTGGGGTTTGGCACGGAGGAAGGCGAGGGCGGCTCGGTGGATGGCGAGGGCCGAGGGCGGCGCGGTGGAGGACGGAGAAGTTCGGGGCCGCGGTGGAGGGCGGCGCGCACGGCTCACGCACGGTGGAGGGCGGGCGTCGCCAAGGCCGTCCGTCGCTTGGTGGTGGTGGGTGCGAAGGGATAAGGGATACGGTGGGATTTTTCCTTTTTTTTTATCGATGATTTTATGTGGTGGGCTGGTGGCCGGTTGGTTGCGGGGGACACGAATTGACCGGCTGGGCTCGGTGCTGTACGGGCCTAGCGTGGCTGTAGGCGACGACACTTAATTCGGGACGAGAACTGTGCGCGAACGATACATAAAAGGGGACGGAGGGAGTATATAGAAAAGTATGTTTGAGATGTACAGTAATTATTGACAGTTAAGGCCGTGCACCGGACAAAATAAGATACGGTTAGTTATTAGTACTAGTTAATTAAGTGGAACGTGTACTTTCTCCTCGATAACAGCACACGTGTGCAGCGTGTATTCATTCCTGCACGGAACCATTTCGAAACTTGCTTGAATCGCACCCTAGTTCATTCATTTATTTATATCTGAAATTTTAAACCGCACGGTCCAGCACAATCAAGTTGCCACAACGGATGATCGAGGAGGAAGTCCCCTTGTTTCAGTGTGTTGGACCGAGTGCGCCGAGCGCCCGTGCGCGGCAAACGGCATCAGAGTCGGGACGGACGACGAGACCTTGACCGAACAACCTGACGGCGACGGTGCCAATCGAGCACGTGCAACTGAGCAGGGCAGCACCGCCATTTATATTCTGAAATTGAAAACCGCACTGGCCAACCTTGTTTGAGGCCTTGTTTAGTTCCCAATTCCTACCTCCAAATTCCACTATACAAAAGAAGATTCCCCATCACATCGTGAAACGCCGGCACACGCATGAAAGACTTAAATATAGATGAAATTAAAAAATAATTATACGATTTTATCAGATCTTTCTGCATGGGCATCGAACATTTTAAACCTAATTAATCAATATTTGGATAATTTTTACCAAATAAAAAACAAAAGTTCTTCTGATCTGACGTGACCGCGCACTGTTCCAAGTTGGGTGCCCCAACTTTGGAACTAAAGAAGGCCTGAGTCTCCGTAATCGTACCGAGTGCGCCGTGCGCGGCAAACGGCATCGTAGCCGGGACGACGACCATTGACCGAACAACCTGACGGTGACGGAGCCGGCGCACGTGCGACTGCAAGTGCAGCTCCGCCATTTTCCGCCCTCCCCGTCTCGTGTGCTCGTGGCTGGCAGTAGGAGGATTCGAGGACGTCGATCCCTTGCGCAGCCCGTGGGGCACCCGTGCGCGCGTGCGGACGATCACGGCCGTCCGAGTCGACACGGACAGGCGCGCCTCGGCCTCCCGATGACAAGTTGAGAACAACTCGGGAGCGGGCCGGCGTGTTCGTTTGCGCAGCCGAGAACGAGCACCGGCGAACGGGAAGTTTTGTTACAAAAACACGTGACAACATTCGAAGCTGTGGACGACGGGTGGTCCCGTACCCCGTACGTATTCCACCGCGAGTGCCGCGACAGGGAGTCCACGTCCAAGACCAAGACCAAGACCCGACGGGCGAGGCCACGAGGGATACGATGGAGCGGCACGCGAGCAGGACCACCACGCGTTCACGCCGGGGTCCGGGCCGTTGACGGTTTTACTTTTACCGGCAACCCGAGGAAGCCCAGCCACCGACCCACACGCACGCACGCACGCTTCCGTAGAGTTACCGTGCTCTCCAATCCGATTCCCATCCACGCTTGGGACCAGGTGCCTGGGACCACCACACCAGGTGCTGCCGCCGTTCCCCGCGCGGCCTCGCTTCCCGCGCCAGCAGCAGCCAGCCACTGCCCCGGCGTCGGGCTCGGGCCTCGGGCGTCGCGTGGAAAGCCGGGGCGGCGACGGGACGGGGGCTGCAACTGCAACTGCACTGCTACGTGCCGACACGACGGGACCTGTCGACGCTGCCGCTATACTGCTACTACTCGTACTAGTGCGCTGTGCCTGTGCGTGCACCAGCACCATGCAGTGCGTGTGCGCGCGGCCTCGTACGCGACGAGACGAGACGGGTCGGCTGGGCATCAGACCATCTGCACTCACGTTTCTCTATTTCTCTCCTTTATACATCCTAGTCAGCAAGATTCTCTCCTCCATAACAATCTCTTCCGCACTCATCCATCCTTTATAGCATCCTTTATCCAATGTAGGGCCCACTTGTTACTTTATCTAAATATATTCATATGTGATCTAGTTTTGAAGAATTTATTGCAACGAATTTAATGGTGCAATCGGAATTTAATTTGGTTTTTTGGTTTGTGAGTTATAATATTTTTTTGTTAGAAAAAACTGGGGCCCGCTGCTATCACCTCTCTCCTCTCTCCTCTCTCTCTCACGCATGCGCTGCTTCTCTGCCATGTCAGATCCGTAAAGGACGTCCTGTACTGCGCCAGAAATGCCGTTCGTCGCTTGGCCAGCTCATGCATAGCGCTCTCCGCTGCAGCTCCATTTTCCATCCCTGGTCCTGTAAAAGCTGAGGTGGAGGCATAGCGCATGGTGTTGCGTTCGCCAGTGCAGGCAGTCTCAGATGGCCGCCGGCCGCCGTGCGGTGCGGCGGGAGCGAACAGCGAACAGCCAGCACCAGCAGAGCACGAAGCCGGGCGCCGCTGGGGCCCAGCAGGGCAGTGTCTGGTGCCGTGCCGCTCTGTGACTTCAACCTGACACAGGAGCGCCGGACGGGCGACGTCGGTGACGTGTCGGTCGGCCAGGGGAGGAGCGCGGGCGGGGGACCGATGTGGGGTTCCCTCGGCTATCGCCTCTTGTTTCTGCCTGGTGGACTACTGGACTGGGAGGACCTTGTGTTGGGCTGGGCCGGCCCAGGTACTACGTAGTAATTCGTTCAGGCACCCACGTACTAGTACTTCCCTTGCTCAAAAAAAAAAAAAACGTACTAGTACAGTGTATTTATGACTGTAGTTACGTACTGTACGTCTGTACATACAAGTGCAGTACGTACGTCGTGGTTTCAGCAAAAAAGTGCATTTTATGTAATTAATTAATCTTCTAGAAAAAAGTGCAGTACGTCGCCCGCTCGCTGCCTTGGCCACCTGTTATTTGGTATGGCTCCGTATCAGCACCGGCAGCGGCGATCGCGGATTCGCGTCCATCTTCTTCTGGCAGCGGTCGTCGGGGCCCCACCGTATACTCCATAGTTTATTAGTTTAAGCTTGAGTTTGACCTTTGACGATTCCTTCAGTTTACGTCTTCATGCCGCCACGGGAGTTGGGACGTTCACAATTCACGGAGGATTGATTCGTTCAACTTTGGGTTTGCTTAATCGTGAGTGTAGTTGGAAAGCGCTCAAAAGGGTTACGACGGGAACATCCGCATACATGGTGTTTGGTAAAAGTCTCAAATAATAATGAAACCGATTCTTGTGAAACAACTATTCCTTGGCTATGCACGAACCTAAATTAATTTGAGGGCCGACAGGCGGCGAAGGATGTGTGCAACAACATCGACAAATGAAGGGGAGATTTGGGGGTGTGCAAGCTTGGATGAGGCAAGCGAAGCTTGGCAACGCCTCCCAATGAATCTTTGTGGTTGTCTTGCGACGTTTTGAACGGCAAAAATCTCTAGTTTGTTATGAGGTGGTGGACATGAGTGAAAAAAAAAAAGAGGCGAGCTTGAGCCAGCACGAGCACGACGAGCGATCGCCCATGGCGGAGTTAGAGCAAACTTGAGAGGGTGCACTTGCCTTTGCGGTACATAGGTTTTTATCATGAGGTTGCGAATACGGTGAAAATTTAGATGTTACCACTGTTTTTTTAAAATTTTAATTGTGGGTGCGGGCGCACCACAACTCACCACGTAGCTCCGCCCCTGCAATCGCCAATGTGGTGAGGAGGCGCCAACCAGTGCCGTGTGATAGGAAAGGGAGAAAAAGACAATGGTGGAGACGAAGAAATAAAAAAAGAAAAGAAACAAGACTACTGTGTCCTACATGTTAATTGCTTCATGTTGCTTTCTAATAAAGCAAATAAAGACCGAAGGCAATTTCATAATCTCAAATAGACACAAAACTTGAACGATCTCATCCTTCAAAATTAGGACAAGACCACCCCATCATCTCTTTGCATCCCAAATTCCTAACTATGCACATGCTAAATGATGAGGCGACAGGCAGTATATATAGCACATTATAACGATACATATTTGCTTATGGTTAAGGGTACATTGCTTGAAAGAATATGTTGTTGGATCATAGTTTACACATTTATAAATTTATCGAAACAATTATGGTGTAAATATGATGTCCATATACGTGACATTGTCGAGAGGCTTCGCATAAATCTTCCATCCAAACAAACTCGTCATCAAAATTCTGATTGCTATACATGAATTTATCTAATGGTTCCTTTTATGTTGCTCGTAAGATAGGTATGTCTTTTTTTTATATATAAATCAAATTGCATTAAACATTAACAACATAGTCCAAGCAACGAAACGTACACCTGAGAGCAGGAGTAACGGTAACCCACCTGCGACTGCCGTGCGACCACGGAACGGAACGGACACACGGTTTTAAGTGACCGCCACGTCAGCAGCAACGCCCTAGCCAGCTGGCGATGGTTATCGCTAATCTAAACCCACCAACCCATCACTTTCCTTCCCTCCCCGTCTCACTCCGGATCCCCACTCCCAGACCCGGCAAGCAAGCTCGCGGCTCGCCGGCGGGCGGGCGGGCGGCGGCGGCCATGAAGCGCGCGCGCAGCTCCGAGGGGTTCCTCGGCGCGACCCGGCTGCGCGCGCGCCGCGGCCTGGGCGCGCCGCTCCTCGCCGCGGCGGCGCTCGCCTACCTACTCTTCGTGTCCGTCAAGCTCGCTGGCCTCGGCCCCGCGCCTGCCGCCGTCGGCCGCCTGCATGCCACCGCCGGCGCGGGCGAGCTGCCTGCTGCGCGCGCGAGGGGCGGCGGCACGACCGGCGGCGGCGTGTCGGGGTACGGCCGCATCACCGGCGAGATCCTCCGGCGGCGGGAGCGCGGGGCCGTCGGGGAGCGGCGGGGCCGGCGGCTGGGGAACTTCACGGAGCTGGAGCGCGTGGCGGCCGACGCGTGGGCGCTCGGGGCCGCCGCATGGGCCGAGGCCTCGGCCTCCTCCGCGTCCGCCGGCGACATCAACTCCTCCATCGCCTCCCGCGACGACAACGCCAGCGCCAAGTGCCCCGGCTCGCTCGCGCTCGGCGGCGGGGAGGCTACCGCGGCGTTCCTGCCGTGCGGGCTGGCGGCGGGGTCCGCGGTGACGGTGGTGGGGACGGCGCGCGCGGCGCGGCGCGAGTACGTGGAGGCGCTGGAGCGGAGCGGCGCGGGCAACGGGACGGTGCTGGTGGCGCAGTTCGCGGTGGAGCTCCGCGGCGGCCTGCGGGCGGCCGATGGGGAGGAGCCGCCGAGGATACTCCACCTCAACCCGCGCCTGCGTGGTGACTGGAGCGGCCGACCCGTGCTGGAGATGAACACCTGCTTCCGGATGCAGTGGGGCAGGGCGCAGCGCTGCGATGGCATCCCCTCCAGAGACGATGACCTGGGTAAGATTAAGAGGCGCGTTCCAGCAATTGTTTGTTTCGAAATTTGAACTAAAATGCAAGTAGGAAACTCTGGCATGCTTGTTAGTTGGACAATGCAAGTTCCCTATTCTTGGGAAATGGTCAGAAACACATAGTAGTGACTATTCAGTATGGAACAACATGCTCCCATGACGCACCCGTTGATGTTTTGAATAATTTTGTCCTGAACCTTGTTAATTTTTCACCAGTTTAGGTAATTTTATCTGTTCTTTTGCATCTATTATTGTTTGATGAGGTGGTTGTTGTTAGTACAAGGTATTGGGTGGACGAAACTGAAAGGTCAAAAAACACTGTCCTGACAAAGGTGCTAAATCTATATGTGTAGTGGCTATATGTGTCCTACTTTCTTCATTTTCATAAGTTGTATTGTAATGTGTAGCTTGCGTTGCTGCTCATGTCTGTTGCTACCTTATGGCTGCACCCTTTAGTCCTTTGTACTTATCTTGCAGATTGTTAACTTTGCAGTTGATGGGTACAGAAAATGTGAGAAATGGGAGCGGCCGGACATAGTTGAATCGAAAGAAACAAAGACAAGCTTATGGTTCAACAGATTCATCGGGCGAGCAAAGAAACCAGAAATGACATGGCCATTCCCATTTTCAGAGGGGAAGATGTTTGTTCTCACTATCCAAGCTGGCGTTGAAGGATATCATATTAATGTGGGAGGCCGCCATGTTGCCTCATTTCCTCATAGGATGGTAAATTCTTGTTCGTTTGCCAAAAAATCTATTCGATCCTAGAGATATTATGGAATTCTGGCAAAGAAATCACTGGGCACTTACTTTTCATTGCAAATACTTGTCAGGGATTTGGTCTTGAAGACGCCACAGGTTTAGCTGTAACAGGGGGCATAGATGTTCACTCTGTGTATGCAACAGCGCTTCCAAAGGCCCATCCTAGTTTTTCTCTTCAACAAGTCTTGGAAATGTCTGAAAGGTGGAAGGCTCGCCCTGTGCCAGAGGAACCAATTCATCTTTTCATCGGCATCCTCTCTGCTACAAACCATTTCGCTGAGCGCATGGCTATTAGGAAAACTTGGATGCAGTTCCCAGCTATCCAATTGGGGAATGCAGTTGCTCGGTTCTTTGTCGCGCTGGTATGATAAGTTCTCATTATTTCACAACAGTTCAATCCCATAACAGTATCCCTATGAGTTTGTGACGTGCTTCCTTCTGTAGAGCCACAGAAAGGAGATAAACGCAGCACTGAAGAAGGAAGCAGAGTATTTTGGAGACATAGTCATTCTGCCATTTATCGACCGGTATGAGCTGGTGGTTCTGAAAACAGTTGCGATATGTCAATACGGGGTTAGTCATGCTACAATCGTGTTAAATGTCTACTTCCAATGTATCATAATCCAAAATTGACAAATGCTGACTGGTGAGTGCCATTTGTTTATGTAGGTGCAAAATGTCACTGCAGATTACATCATGAAGTGCGATGATGACAACTTTGTGCGGCTGGATATAGTATTGCAACAAATCACTACATACAACCGAACCTTACCTCTGTATCTGGGCAACCTGAATTTCTTCCACAGGCCTCTAAGAAGCGGTAAATGGGCCGTCACCTACGAGGTACCGTAGCTCCAGCATAAGTGTCACATATCTGCAATGTTAACATGCATATGTTTGCTTACTCAAAGTGTGCTCCTGCCTGCAGGAATGGCCTGAAGCGGCGTATCCCCCGTACGCCAATGGACCTGGCTATGTCATCTCGGCCGACATCGCAAGAGACATCGCATCCCGGCATACAAACCACTCCCTACGGGTGAGGCTCATTCTCTTAACCACGATGCATCTGTTTGCCCATGGCGCCTTCTGCCAACGCCTCCTGATGGCCATCTTCTGTGTGCGCTGCTCGCAGCTGTTCAAGATGGAGGATGTGAGCATGGGCATGTGGGTGGAGGACTACAACGCGAGCGCCCCCGTGCAGTACGTCCACAGCTGGAGGTTCTGCCAGTTCGGGTGCGTGGACAACTACTTCACGGCGCACTACCAGTCCCCCAGGCAGATGCTGTGCCTCTGGGAGAAACTGTCAGCAGGGCGGGCGCGGTGCTGTAACTACAGATAACACGAGGCTCCAGGGGGGCAATGGCGGCCTAGGTGTGACATCCTTCATCACAGGGATGTGTACAACAGGGGAGAAGTGGACCAAGGCTCACGATCTTCGTTCCATTCGCCCGGCTTCATTTCCATACAACCATCTGCTCAGACGACTAACGGCAGAAACCTTGGTGTCGACATCACAATGTTCTTTGGTTCTTTATACATTGGAGGTATACCAGATACGGGTGTGTGATCAACTGCTGCTTCACCCTCAGTTCTTCACTGAGGTGAATGCAGACACGAGGTTGAGGGGAGGAGATAGGAGTGGTGGGCAGCTGGGAATTCATTCATTCACTATTGGCTGCTTGTACAGGCGCAGGCTCATTTGTAGAACTGCAAATCTGTACCCCACTGATTTGGTGGACTCTCTGAATGGAATGGAAAATCACCCCCCCATGTGCGTAGTACTGTTTGCAGATCTGTGTGTTCTTGTTCGAATCGTTTGTGCGAATCGAATGTATTTTTTTGACATCCAAGTTATACACGGACACGGACTCCTTGTTGGAGTCGGCGCACCGCGCACAGCTGCTGGACCGGACCGGAGGAGGGGTCTCCACTCTCCACGGCAAGAATACCCGTGTCCCGGTGGTTTTGCCAAGACCTCCCTCCCTCCCTCCGAAGGCAAAGCGAAAAGACGGAACTGCGGGGGGTCGTCGTCGAGGGTTCCAGATCCTTCCGTTCCCTCCCTCGCCCGCTCGTCTCGCTACCCAACCGCCGCCGCGGTCGCCGCGGCCTCACCGCCGGCGTTCTCGCGGCCACCGACGGACGGGGCACACCGCGCAGGGGCCTAGCCCCGCCTCCCACCCAACCCGAACGTCCTCGCCGCCCTAGCCGGGGGAGGCGTCGCCCCGGCCCTCGCGCTCTACTGGCACTGGATTGGCGCGGGGTGGCGCGGAGACCTGCACCGGCCTGGAGATCGTTCCGTCCCATGTCGGTGAGTTCCCCGAGCTTGCCCCCGGTGTCCGTGGCCTCCTCGCTGCGCCGACAGCGAGGGATTGAATTGAACCCTAACCTCCGCTGACTCAGGCGCGGATTCGCGCCCGCTTCGTGGCGCTGCTGCCCGACTAATAGTCCGATTAGGCACGTAATATCCAGCGCGCAGGGTCAATTTAGCTGCCCGCAGTGCATCCTGGCTGGCTGCCCGGGTGTTTTCTAGAATCAGTGGCCCGGCTCAACCCCCCATGCCCTAACTGCATCTTGGATACACTGGTGTTTTAGGGGTTGTTTCTGGACCAATTGAGCTCTTGTGCTGCAACCGAGAGCTTGTAGCCATGCTTCCTGGCTGTCAACCATTGGTTACAATGCTGGGTTCTGCTGGTAGCATCTTGGCTGGCAACCATTGGTTGCAATGCTGGGTTCTGCTTAGTTATGGTTGCAGTCTTGTAAGTTTTGGTGTCCTGAGTAGGTCTGTTGCTGCCTGGCCATCAGTATCAGATGGAGGGAGGGGCTGGGGGCTATACCCCCCTAAACTAATGTAGTTTCCATTGAAAAAGAAAATTCTAATTCAATCAAATTTTGATAAAATTCATGCTGTCTTTTTATCCTACGAATAATGTCAGAAGCATCTTGTATGGAATTATTATGGTGGCATGCTGGCGTGCTCTCTTTAGTGCTCTCTTTTGCCAATTGTGGTTGTGGATTTGTGTTACTTGGCAGTTTTTGCCCTTTATCACTATAACTGTACATGAGGTTGGTTGATTGTCTGATTGGGTGGTCTTGGGCCTAATGCTAGCCCAATTTTCCTGTGAAATGCCTCTATGATTATTCGGATACATGGATAGTAATGTCTTACGGATACTTGTTGCTAGGATTTGTCTGCTTGAAGCTTTTCTTAACTCCTTTTTGCATTCTAACTGTTATACTTTACATGCCCCGAGTCCCTGTTCTCCAAAAGGAAAAATAAAGAAAACCAGTGCAGAATGATATCCTATTCTCAGTATTCTGTTAACTGAGCAAGTATCAAGCTGCTGTCTGGTCATGAGTCATGACATGCCATTAGTTATTATTATTACTGAAGGGCCTAAGTCAAACTTTTGCACTGATTAGCTTTGATCTGCTAGCTGTAGTACACAAGGATTCTGTCTGCTGACATATAGATGTTATGTAGCCTTTCTTTGGTTCCTCTTTTGCTCTGGTTTTGCTATATCAGTCTTGCTCTGTTCAAATAACTCAAAGAGAAATAGAAAATGTTAATCTGTGCTGAATTCTTCATTTGGTATGCTCCATCTATAACATCTGAATCATCCTTATTGCCACCCTTTGGAACCAATTAAAGTTTTTCTTTTCAAAATAATGTTTGGTTTGCTAAAACCACAGTACTTTACACATGACAGTTGACATGTAATTCCATAGTATGTCAAATAAGAGAGGGAAAAACCTGTTCATTACTTTTTTTATGGTGATACCATATATGGTTATGCATTGTCTATCAATGTTTGCATGGTCATGGGATTTAACATATGTGTGTGTGGTATGTAGATATGTAGCACTGTATATCATGTTTGTTCATTGCAGAACCAGTTCACTTTACCTTTACACATTTGTCGTTACATTCTTTCCTAATTGAATTTCAGGTGAAGATGCTCTTTGCATAGCTCAAGCTCCAATCTGATGGATTCTGATGACAAGAAGTTTGGAAACGGTAGGGTTTTCTCACCTAAAAGAATGAAATGCACTCTGGGTCCTTAAAACAATTTTTCTGCATTCTCATCTAAGCCATGAGCTCTCAAATTGATCATCTGGATCCTTCAGCTTTTCAAGTGGTTCATTTTATGTTCACTCTAGATCCAACCATGGACTTGAATTTACACTTTGAATGAATCACCTGAAAAATTAAAGGACCCTAGATGATTAATTTGAGAGGGACCCAGATGGGAATATGGGGAAAGTTTAGGGACACATGGTTCATTTCCTTAAATATGTATTTGGTGGACAAGCATTTTTCAGAAATGAAATTGTTAATATGGGTGGTTATCTTTTGTTGGGGTCCTGATTCCTCATCTCCAAGTGCATAAACAACATGCTAAGTGATAAGTCCTCAGCTAGCATAGGTTGCCTCCAAGTTACTATTACCAGTATTATGCAACCAAGTAGCACTATCTGAAATTTTTATTTTGTGGCTGGTATTATCAACCAGAATGGTTGGTTAATGGTTAGTGCTGGAAAGGAACAAAAATGAATTTGTTTCATGTAAGCAGGTAATTATTATTTGTGATCCCAATGTTTCCCACTTCCCATTATTATGACAATTATTCAGTATGCAAATCTGAAATGCTAAATCCTAAGTCATGTGGGCACAAAGCCAAACTGGTGTTAATATCACAGCTTGCTTGATTATGAGTTATCCTCATTATCTTGCAAGAAATTAGTAATAATTATATGCTTAGAATTTTAAATACGAACTTTTGGTGCTGATTCTTTTGCCAGCTTAGGACAGTATAGCTGTTTACTGCAGTTCTTTTGACGATGGGAAAAATTTCGCCTGATTTGACTTATTCATAGTTCACAATGCGTTAGTTGGACATATTTTTTGACATGGTGCACAAAGCTGCATTATGAGCCACGTACCGCATCTAATCTAATGTCTATTGTAAATTTGCAAGCTAGATTAAATTTTGCTTCATAGATATATCAGTGCATCTATCTTTTCTGAAACCTTATTCGTCTGCTATGTGGTTGTTTGATATGATCTCTGTATTTCAGGGCCAAGGGAGCTCACTGGTGCTGTTGATTTGATCAGCCACTACAAACTGCTGCCACACCATGATTTCTTTTGCAAGAAACCTTTGCCACTGGCAATATCAGATACACATTATCTTCACAATGTTGTGGGAGACACTGAAATTCGCAAAGGAGAAGGAATGGAGTTAGACCAACTTGTTCAGAATGCATATATGAGGGATAAACCTGCTTATATTCAGCCCTTCGATATGGAAACACTGGGGCTAGCGTTCCAACTTCGAGAAACAGCTCCTGTGGATTTGCCTTCTGTAAGATCCTTTCTAGCATCTCACTTCTCTTATGGAATTATTAGATTTGCTCATTATACTGTTTACAACATATAACCATATCAACAGACTGAAAAGGGTGTACCGACTATTTCGGGTAAACCAAAAAGTGAGTCCAAGGACAAAGAAAAGAAGCATAAAAAGCACAAAGACAAAGACAGGGACAAAGACAAGGAACATAAGAAGCACAAACATCGGCATAAGGATCGGAGTAAGGACAAAGATAAAGACAAAGACAAGGATAAGAAAAAAGATAAACATGAAAAGGTTGGTCTGTTTTCTGTATGTTCAAAACTCTGAGTAGCTTCATTTCAATCATTTACCTTTTGATGGACAATGCTCACCCTTTGTATCAGAAGAGGAAGCATGAGGGAACAGAAGATTCAGCGGATGTGCATAAGCACAAGAAGAGTAAGGTAGCACACTGCTATTATTTCCTTGCTGATACAATAACTTCCATAGAGAGAATTTGTCGCTTTGTTGTTAACGTGGCCGATCAACTTGCAGCACAAGAGTTCCAAAACTGATGAGACGGGGAATGGACTTAGTTAACACTTCCTAGTTCTGGCTTCAATCCTTGTAATTTGCTGTTAAAAGGAGACTGATGGTCTCGCCATGAAACCTGTGCAGAATAGTGGTATGTGCTTCTTTACTTTCCAATTGGATCAATTTGTTTTTCATGTAACTTTTTTCTTAGATTCTGTTGTTCATTGATTTGGATTGAATAATAACTTGTCTTAATTTCGGTGGTTTCTGTTTATCATTACAAATGTTTCAGTTAGAGGTGCATTGTCAACATGTCATAAGCCATTTTAAGAGGCATCCCTATAAGGCTATGACCTAACATTAGTCTTGTATTTTTAGCTCCATCTCTAGAATATCTGAATATGCAATGGGCCAATGGCATTGGCAGCTCTACTCAGATTCTATGTGGACACTTAACTGTTCAATGTTTCCTTTGTACTTGTTCTAAAATGTTAGTAATAATAGTTATATGTTCCTTGGATGGTTGTCTGTAGTAATACAATGTTGATGAACTTGTTAGCCTTTCTAGCATGGTGTGACTTTATGTAGGCCATAACGCACAACAGTTGATATGGGGCTGGGGCATAACAGTATATTTCTGAAAATACTAGTCTGCTATGTGCTTGTTTATGTACCACAGAAAAAAAAAATGTTAATCTCAAAGTCCTAATAATGGACACTTCTACAAAATACAATCAATAAATCAGTGTATTCTGTATGATATGCTAATTGTCTATGTTTGTTTGGATGGTGCAGGGTGTCATGAGTTGGGAGCTCTTGATAAGAACATGATAAAGAAGTATTTTTCCAGAGTCCATTCCGAGGAAAATTAAATTTGTTAACATAGGACTAATCCTTCAAACTGTGCAACTTTCTGTTCCTCGCTGAAGAATTGGTTGTAGGAGCGATTGAAAGGATATGCAATGAGATTGTTTCGATTGCAGGGCTAGCACATTTATTGATACTAAGCTTCTTATTGAACTCCTGAGTCATGTAGCGCATGAGTACCCCGAGTAGCTGTGGATGGTTTTACATTTGGTGTCTAGAGATGTAGTTGAGGGTAGGGAATTGGAATTCATTTCGTGTTCCCGTCGTACCGACCTTGATTCATAGGGTAGGATGATTTGCTGTTTAACCAGTAGGTAAACTAAATGTTGGTAGTCAGTTCCAAGTTTATCTTCCATGGTAACTGTGCTTCCTTGTGCCAATAACCGGAGTTGATTGATCCACATTGAATGAATTGGTGTCGAATTTGCTCAATGCTAATGCAACAATGATGACGATCTTGTTTTATTGCAAGGTATGGTTATTGGATCGTGATGTGTGATTTGTGTCGTATATGTTTAATCATTACTTGCTGCTAAGTCAACTTGCACCAGATATAGCCAGAAAATTGCAAAATACTCACAAATTGTGGATTGGATTCTCTCTTCCACCGACGACTAGCTGGAAGGGATTCTCTAGTACAGCTCCGACTAGTCGTGTGGTGTATCGTGTGTGTCCGGCTCCTGATCCTTCGCGTCTTGAGCTACCGAGAACTATAAATAATCTGGCAGCTCACGATTCTGTCGAGCTTCAATTTGACTTAGCTCAAAAAAACAAAAAAAACCCTGCGCATGTGTTGTGAGTTCCGGTTTGTTGGGCTTTACTAGTCCAGTACTATCTGTATAGCCCAATGAAAACCACGGTCCACGCACCAGCCCATACCTCTTAGATTCCTTCTCCAATCACAAATACCCATACGCTCGGAAATGAAGCTGGTGTTTGTTTATCAATTGGAAAGTCTACTTTTCATCCTTCAACTATTCCAAAAGTTTGATTTTCCTCCCTTAATTCTAATACCGGATATCCAACCTCCTCCAACTATACAAACCGTTTAGATTACCTCCCTGGGCTGTTTTGCAAGTGACGTGGCACGTGGGCCCCATAGAAGAAGAAAGAGAGAGAGCACCCGTGAGCGCTGTCGACTGCCATACGACCGCCGCGCTGGTCTCCCGCACGTTGGCTACCCGCCGCGCCGGGCTCCCGTCCCTGTGTTGGAGGAGTCGTGGGCGTGCCTAGACTGCCGCAGGCTGCCGCCGCGAGCAGGCCCATGCCGGAGCCTCTTGCCTTCCCGACGGGGCCGGAAGCTGCGCCTTGCTGCAGCCCTCCCGCATTTCCTCGAAGGGGCAGGAAGCCACGCCGGCCAGGAGAAGATGAAGCCCGCGTCGAGGCTCCATGGAGGAGCTCCAGCAGCGAGCCGCCCTGGAGGCTAGGGAGATCCTTGCTGCCATGGAGAAGATGGACTGGGGCAGGCATGCTTCCACCATGGTTTCTGATGGCTAACCCACCGTGTTCATGTAGTTAGCTTTTGTATAGAAATCACATACTGTAAGCATGGCAGATTCTTCATGTTTGATCCTGCAGCTCCAGCGCTCCTGGAAGACATCCCTACGGAGGATGTTGATCTGCTCAGCTGCAGCGTTCGGTGCTAGCATGCGGACGCGTGCGGCCGGTGGGCGAGCGCAGCACCTAGCAGAGCGAGAGAGAGCACGCAGCGGCGGCCGGCGAGCGCAGCCGCTGGCGAAGTGAGAGAGCGCACGCAGCAGCGGCCGGTGTGCGAGCGCATGCGGCCGTAGCTAGCAGAGCGAGGCAGAGCATGGCTGCTCCGTCGAGCGGGCGCTCGCCGTCAGCTGGCGAGTCCGCGAGTGCGGTGGCCCCGACGAGCGAGCACGACTGCTCTGGCGGGTGAGCGCGCGGCGCCCGGCGTCAGTGGAAGAGCTCACGCGACCCCCAACGGACGAGCGCGGCAGCACCAGCGAATGAGCGCGGCGGCTCCAGCGAGCGCACACGACGGCGTTTGCGCGGACGAGCGCTCGGCGTCAGCGTGGACGGGCGCCAATGGCTATTCCGACGGCCAAGCGCGGCCGCGTCAACGGACGAGCACGGCGGCTTTGGCGAGCACATGACGTGGGCGAGCATCGAAGACGACTCCTCCAGGCAGGGCACTTGAGCTTGGTGCGGTGGGTAGCGCGGCGTGCAGGAGATCGGCGCGGCGGCCGTCTAGCGGTTCCCCCGCGCCCACGGGTGCTTCTAATTGCCTGGGGGCTGACTCGGCATGGACGTGGCACCAAAGTGGCCCAAAACCACAGCCAAAACCACGAAGGGAGGAAAATTGCACGGTTTGAATTGATGAGGGAGGCATTTTGTCTGGTTTTTGAGATCAGAGAGGGAAAACAGACTATCGAGAAAGATGAGGGAGGTAAAGTAGACTTTTTTCTTATCAATTCCACCAGCTACTTACTTTGAGTTTTCTGCAGCCCTGAATCAGATGAACAGGCGGACTTCTCGTTCTTATCCCCTTCTACAGTACCGCGAGGCGGATAAGGGCGACTCCGAGGCGAGGATTCCGCCGGCTTCTTCCTTCTCCGGTGGACTGTTCGTCGCCGAAGATGGGGGAGGACCGGGCAATCGGAGTGCGGTTCTATATAGGTTAGCTAGACCTATAGGTTATGCTCGCCGTCGCTTCTCGGTGGTGGAGTTAGGGTTTGCTAGCGAGGTGTCATTCCTCGGCAGTTTGCTGTTCCTGGAGGCGTCGGCGAGGCGGAGGTGGCGACGGCGCATGGGAATAATGCTCCAAATAATGCTCCAACTCTTCCTCGTCCCGATGGTTCTTCTCTCCGGTTCTATTGGCGAGTTCGGGAGCTCTTGTACAGGAGTCCGGGCTGGAACTTCGTCATCTTTCAGGTGATGTTGTTCTTGCCCTTTGTCTTCAAGGATGCGGGGTGTGCTGTGGGATTTGTGGATGGTGGACGGCTGGTTCTGGCTCGTTCTTTCCTCGGCGAGGGTGGCCACCGATGGAGAGCTCAGATCCAGGAGCTGGAGGGTTCGGTGCGAGGCCCCGGTCGATGGGTGACCGCCGACGGGACGAGTGTCTACTTCGACTCCTTTCAAAGCCAACGTGCGATGGGGATCTAGCTCGCGGTGATGCTCGAGGTCTTCCTCGACGGTGGCGGCCGGCGACTACGATCTCAGGCGGATTTGGATTTCAAGGTCCTAGGGGTTCGGTTGTAATTTTTATTGTTTCCAAGGTCCTTTGTGAAGTTGGATTGGGACAACTGTCTACGTGTACCTATACGCTTTCCTTAACTAGAAATACAGAAACGTATTATAAAAAAAAATTCCACTAGCTACTTGTACAGTTGTACAGGAATCAAGTCAAGAACAAACGTTCTATAGATCTTACAAAAAGTTTCGATTCTTCTTGTCATCGAAAGACCTGAGTAAAACAAACTGCAATTCACACGAGAGGAACAATTCAACCATACTCAAGAACGCATACATGGTTTCTCAAAAAAAAAAAAAAAAAAAAGAACGCATACATGGCGACGCAATACAAGCCCAGAAAATTTAACAAATCCAGTGGTTGTAATGCAACACTAGCTCAAATACGAATCAAATAAACCAACTGGTGTTGTTTCATAAAAAAATAATAAAAAAAACTGGTGTTGGGGAGTCTAGGAACGGCCAAGATCGTTGCTTGTGTGAGAACTAATGAAATTCGATCATCCGTGAAATCATATTATCCAGCACTGGCACTGGGAGGAGATGGTCGGCCGGCACTCGGCCTCTGGGACAGGGAGGAGATGGCGCCGCCGCCGGCGGTGGCAGTAGCAGCACCGGCGATGGGTCTAGGAGGCTCAAGTATTGCTTGATGCCGTGGAAATGAAATGGCACGAGCAAGGTAAGGAACGGTTGGGGAACCTGCCCTGCGTTAAGCAGGCGCACGTTGTTGCCGGCGTCCGCGTACCCGAAGAAAGTCGGCGGCAGCGTCGGCACGACGTCTCGGTTGACGATGACGCGCTGCACCGAGACGTGGCGCTGCCCGGCGACGAGCTCGTCGCAGAACGCCTGGTTGCCCACTCGGGCGCCGCGAAAGTCACGGCCCTGACGACCACTCCGGCCAGCGCCGCCACCGCCGGCGCGGGGGCGGCGGCGTCCCACGCGGCGAGGAGGGCCAGCGCGCCGCCGAGGCTGTGACCGGTTGGCTACATACTTGAACAATGGTGTCAGTTGGCTACATACTTGAACAAACTGCCTTGCAAATCATAGAAGGCATATGAAAAAGATAGAAAAGACATGACATTTCTGGGAACGGGAAGTCAGAAACACATGATTTAATTAATTAAGCATACAAGAACCATGCATCTAATCTCCCATGACTCATGGGTGCCTATCACACTCAGCTCGATCGAAGCATTTTATTATTATTGATTGAAAGCAGCAAATAAACACATACTCGCTCATCACCTCAAAACAAGGAAGGTGTTGATGTTGAATCTGGTCCAAGCCAATACACCACGAGGTCTTTAGACGTCCGGGCCGCCACGAGCCGAAGAACGCAGCGAGGTAATCACCCTTACGCGGTGAAAGACGGAGAGGTTTACCAGCAAACCACCAAAGGATAACCAATGCGCTTTCGGGACGAAGAACCGTCTAGTTTTCAGGCAAACTAGCAAAGGAACCGATGAAGCTCTCGTCCGGGAGGGACCCGTCAGGACAAGGATGTCGTCGGGTTGCCCTAGGTTGGCCGGCAAGTCTAGGACGCCATCCTTTGTCATCGGATCAAGAGATGAACAACATAGGGACTGAAAAAAGAGAGTAAAGGAACGAGATAGATTGGTTTTTTGACGATTGTGTGTTGGATCCTTTAATCGGCCGTGATCCTCTCATATATATAGAGGGGGTGATCTTATCCCAATAGGAAACAACTACAGATCGTAATCTCCAAGTTTCCTATATGAAAATACGTCAAAAGATCGCATTAAAAAGAGTCCAACTCAGACTTGTATAGGAAAATCGGCCTAGCCGGTTCCCAAATCGGCCAGGCCAGTTCTTATGGGGCCGAGCAGCCACATGGCCCGGAAAACCGGCCTAGCCGGTTCTAGAACTGGCCTGGCTGGTTCTACTACAGCCAAACTGGCCTAGCCGGTTCGGTTCTGCTGCACGAGAGGAGCAAAAAACCTTTCAAAATCCATGATTAATTTATCCGGAGTCCAAACGGGGCGAACCATATATGAATTTTGTTCAGCTCGACGAGAGCAAAGCAATGGTGCAATCAAATCTTGCATTTGAGGAACTTTACCAAATCGGCCTGGCTGGTTTGGGAACCAGCCTGGCCAGTTCCAGCAGGGTCAGCACCCCTGAAACGCCGTTTCTTCATCCGAGCCCTGAATGGGATGAACCAAATATGTTATTCTGACCATCTTGATGATAGAAACATGATACTGAAGTCTACAATATGCTTTGGCCATTTTTGGTTGTCAACAGAAGGAAATCAAAAGAAATCACACGCCCAATAGCTACATGCAGAGCAGCAGAAAACATACAAATTAAACCAATGCAAAAATAAGTAATCAACATATACTGATATCAAGCCCAAGCAGCAGCCGTTTGTTCTTCGGGAGATCCTAGATTGTGCATCATGTCCGGTAAGGTCTGCATCCCCATACACCACCAAAGGAGCCAGACATTGGTGAGGAATGTCGGAGCAAGACCTAGGCTCTTGGCATGCAGGTAGCCACGGCATCTGCTGGCAGAGTAACAGAGCATCTCCACCCATACGCCTTGGATCACCCCCCATATATCCGTGTGGTTGTTGAGGTCAATGAGCACTTTAGCTAGCTTGTATGCATCAGAAATCACTGATGATTCTCTCATACGCTCATTGCCTTCTTTTTTTTTTTTTTTTTTTGACAACACGCTCATTGCCTTCTTGGCCCTTGCAACAAAAAACCCTCTGAGCGATGCTTCTTTCGTCCAGTGCCGGCAGTGGCTGGTCCTCGATGATGCGCTCGATATGATCGCAAGCAAGGATGAACAGATCCTGTCTTGCTCCAGGAATCAGCATGTCAGGACAAATGAAAAGCAAGTAGATCATGTAGTTGGATATTATCTCACTGCTGCGGCGACGGCGACTTGAGATGGAGCCTTGAGATGTGGATGCGGATGCGTCGTCGTCGGTGGTTTGGTGATGAATGCAGAGGTCGGTGGCAATGTGCCAGAGGAGGACGTACTCATCAAATGGCAGGTTGAACGTTGAAGGTCCACCCCAGCTTGTATTGGTCCAGCAGGTGGTGCTTCATCTTCATCAGAGTGTGCTCGCCCCCGGAGATTGTTGAATCTTCTGTACGTGGCTGCGTCACGTATGTACTCCTTCCACCCATCTTCTGCGTGGTGACGAACCAGCATCGAGATCTGTTGTGCTGTGGGCTCATGCCGGATGTACCAGTGCTTGTTGATGAAGTTCCTGAGGAGGTAGCTAGCCCTACGGAGTGCCCATGGCTTCTGGCCGAATTTAAGGATGCCGACGATGAAAAGCAAGACGGCCGCCTGCAAGAGCCTCATCTCACCGGACCTCTACTTGCAGAAGACGTAAAAGGCGACCGTGACTTGGGACACCAGGGTGACTGCATGCCGCTTCCACAGCTCGCTGTCTTCGAGGCTGTAGGCACTTGTCAGGATCTGGCCGCCGAGATGGATGAGCAGGATAGGTGCCCATGTCACCTCTCGAGCGCTCCCCCTTCTCTATCTGCGGTTGGCTGCTGCTGCTTCTGGCGGTTGAAGAGGGTGGCCAGCGCGTAGACCGCCAAGGCTTCGCCGCCTATGTAGGCGAGCCACACGATGGCCCTCACCCTTCGTAGGATGTACCACGTACGCACGCATCTAGCGAAGAAGAGGAAGAACTGGACAAGGAGGCTGCACAAGACGAGGATGCGCAGCTTCCACTCATCCCACCAATCCATGGCGCTTGAGAGCACTACCAGAGTAGCGGAAATTCCTGACGGCCAAAAACTGACAGGAATAGGCAAAAAACTGATAGGAAATATTTTCAACGCAGGAACGTCTCGACAAGAAAGGTGCTATTTTCCTGACGGTTAGCAGAAGGGAGCTTTTCCTGACGGCAGTTATTGACCCATCAAAACCAGGTTCCTGTCACATGAGCTGTCAGGAAATAGCCCGACAGGAGTTGCTTTTTGATTTCCTGACCAGAAAGCCGATAGGAATTCCTTGTGTACAGGAACAATTATACACACAACGCCATTTATTATACAGCCACCCAGAAGTCAAAATATATGCACTAAATAAACATGTAATTGATCACTTTTTCATAAGCCTTCTAAATTCAAATGCCATTGACTGATCATGTCCATCTAGGTTTACATCACATTTATATTAGTTCCTGAGTCGACTACAAAGCAAGTATAGCTCCTACTTATATTTGAGTTCAGAGGAGCATGTCGGAGTCCTTTGCACTATCTAGATTACATATTACGCGGCTTACAAAAGGAGAGCCTTCCCAGAAGCTGCTTGCTGTACGTAGCTACCTGCTTCACCGGCTCATTACAAATTAGTGTTGTCTTCGTGGCAATTTCTGCAATGAGAACCATAAGCCAATCACACAAATGGTTCAGTATTATGACTATAATATATATATGACAGTAATGCATTATGACTATATAATATAAGTCACACGACTTTGCAGCAAAATTCAGGAAATTAACTTTATTGCATTATGACTATATATATGACAGTTATGCATTATGACTATATATGACAGTTATGCTGCCCTAATGCCATAGCCATTTATATCGCAATAGTTCTTGATGTAAGTATTTAACCAAATTCTAATACTGACTGTAATATGCCTCTCTGTAGTACTTTGTTGTATTGCAAAATTGACACCTTGTATAAATTCAGTGCATTACTTTAGATCAAAGAAACAATAGCATACCACTAGAAAGATGCATGATACATATAACCTGGTATGGCAAATCATGAAGATCAGAGAGTTAAACCATCTTACCAGATCCATATCATTCAGATCAGGGACCTTGGACTTCACTGCACTGCTGCAGTTGGCTGACTGCTCGCTGTCATTGGCAGGCTGCTTCACTTGCAAGCATAATAATAATCGTATAAAATTAAGATTGACAGGAGTAACAGACATCAAGGAGGGCAAATAAATATGTACTAACTTTGATACACTTCTAGAATAAATTATTACCAGTAGAACATACACTGTTTTGAAACTGTGTAACACAATGGCTGCAACAATAATAGGTGCATCAATTATGCAGAAGTGAAGTCAAGTTTCATCAATGTCTAAACAGTTATAAACCCACATTGGGTAGTAAATGAATGCAACTTAAAGTTATAAACAAGCAAAATCATAGCAATAGCTGAACCAAGAATAGAATGAACAGACAAGGCAATGGAAGCTTAACAAACAAGCAAAATCAGGTAATCCAGGCTCATATTATTTTGATATATTTTTTGCAGCACAAAAAAGATCATGAATTGCTTTTCTTCTCCTGAACAACTAATTAAACTAGTATTGGCAAAGGAAAGAATGACAGCCGAGCTAGAGAATGTTTTGGTCCTCGGATACTAGGAACTATTAGGGGATGTCAATATGTTCGATGAATCATCTCAGCACTACAACAAAAATTTCTGAACCAAACACTTTTTCAGTGGCAATATTTCTAGCAATCAGGGGATGTATGCAATGAGAGGAATAAGAAAAACAATAGCACAAAAAAGTGGCATCTTCACCTTTGATAGAGGAATCCTACTTTTTGTGTTCTGAACTTTTCCTTCAGTAGATGTGGGCTCCAATTTGCTCTAACTTGTCCTGCTCACATACATTGAGTAGAGAACATTCTGTTGTGTAGCAAAACTGCAAAATCGGAGTATGCATGTAACGTTGAGTTCTTGACTACCATGTTTTTCTTTTGATGTAAATCTGACAAAGCTTATTCAGAGAAATTAAGTCCTGCAGCTGTCGTTGCAAAAACAGACTAACAAATCAAACAAGCATCTGTTCTTTCATGGCACAAGCAAGCAGCTGTCGTTCATGGCAAAAATCAATTGCTACCAAATTCAACAGGAAATCAATACGACAATATGTGTATCTATCTATCTATACTATAAAAGAAAGAGCGTTGAAATTAAAATTCACTGTCACCGTAAAACAACATACCCATCTTAGATTGACAGATGGACCCACTTTCTACACATCTCACAGTGACAAATGGACCCACGCGAGAAAGAAGGCAGGAACATATGAAACATCTGCGTTTCGCGTTGCCGATCTCCTCTCCGCTCAATTTTCTTTACCACGCGGAACCTACCCGTGCGCATGTACCCATGCAACCGCTGGGGGGCTCGGGACACTGACGGTTCCCGTGTGGCGTGTATCCACACCCGCCGCCGCGACCCCTTCTTCTTCTAGCAGTTGCGACGCTTCGCCTCGCGTGGACGCACGCAGTTCCTCGCCTCCGTCCGTCGCCCCTCCGCTCGCAACGAGATTCCACCCTGCCCCCTTTGCCGATCGCTGATCATGTTCACGTCCTTGGGGACTCAGCCAGTGCAAGGAGCACGCGTGTGAGATCCTCCGCCAGGCCAAGGAGCGGGCAGGGTCTGCGGCCAGGGCGAGCGGGGTCCTGGCGGCCATCGCGCGCGTCGAGGACGCGACCGGCGGGAGGTACCGCACGCAGACTGGAGTAGCGTGCCCGCCGCCAACGAAAGCCGGGCCGGCTCCTCCGTGTCCCCTTGCGGAGCGTGGGTCTCGGCTTGAGCGCGGCGAGCGCAACCAACCAGGGCGTCGCGGGGCTGTCGCGCGGCGGCAGTTGCCGGTGGGTACCATGTCGATGGCGCCCTTCAAGGTGCGTGATTGCCCTAGCCCCACCCCGTCCTGTGATACCACGATTGTGTCTAGGTCGCAGGCTCTCCTGCTGCACAGCCGCCATCACGCCGACGCCGCATCCCAGGGCGTCCTGCACGGCGGCGGTGGCCGGTCTGCTGTGGTCGTCCCACGTTATGAACCTGTCCACTGCCGCTCACCACGGGTGGACGACAGCGGGCTGGACCAGGAAGATGGCGGCCACGCAGATGCAAAGGCACCAGGCTGCAGCGTGGCATGGTGAGTTAGGTGTTAGATTATTAGGATCACTAGGAGTAGATCCAGTGGGACATTTCTCTGTGATTTGGTGTAAGGCATTGGTGCACCATCATGGTGCACGAATCAGAGAGAGTGTGGAAGATGAAGATGGAGTAGAGAGACATACCGGCGGGATGGAGAAGCCGCCGTCACGTTCGTTGTTGGAGGCGGTGCATGGGTAGCGACGGTCGGGAAAGAGGAGTGGCGCGGTGGAGTCCGGCGGTGGAGTGCGGTGGCGGGGAGCGACGCCGGTGGAGCTTCCCGTCGCCGCGGTGCCGCCCTCTCGATCGGTCTAGGGTTAGAACAGTGGGATATGGCGGCTCGCTGGTAAACCTCGTAACTAGAGCCGGTGGCCCCCACCTCCTCTTATAGGCACTTTATGCGACGGGGCCCACCAGCCAAGTCTTTGACCGGGCTCCCCGATCGAGGGCGATCAAAGGCCACGACTCGGTCGTTGGACCGAGTCGGAGGAGATCAACTAACATTCTCCCCCTGATCTCAACATATACCTTACTTTTGACTTTTTCACTTTTACACATTCCATCACAAATTAATGCATAGAACTGCTTCATCGTCACGGTCAATTGCCGATAGAATTCACAGCTACAATACATATCTCCGTTCGAAATAAGTTCTTTAACTTTTGGGCCGTTTATTGTTCGGAAAACATAGGCTATACCATAAACCCATGTCGACCGTGTGTTCGAACACCTTTGGGTGGTAAGCCTTTGGTAAGCGAGATCTCGCAAGCACTTTCTTGTTACTTTTACGTTCAATACCTTGAATATGATTCCGGACTTTCTCCTTTACAACGTAAACCTTTATGTCAATGTGTTTGGCATCACACTTGACTCGTTGTCTTAGGAGTGAACAACTTAAATGGTTATTGCTGTTGTGCACCATCATCAACTCCGGGTATAAGTTATCTTAATCATTTTGCCTGTCCCGTGGCCTTGTTACATGCTATACCTTAACTTTGCATCACTGATGATACTAAATAGTTCTTTGTTGGAGCTTTTCCACAATAAAACTCCAACTGCGAGTGTTTAGAATGTGGATTTCTATACACATCTCGCCATAAACAAACATTTGTACCCACAACGAGTACATACTCTTTCTTACTTAGCATGAGGCCAACACTCTTTACTCCATTCCAGTGATCTATATCTGGACTAGTCTTTGCCAAAATAACCCGGATATGTGAACTGTGTTAGGGTAATGTCATACTTGCATTCATTAAGCTTCCAACAACTGAAGCATATGGTACCATAATCATTTGAGCTATTTCATATCGATTCTTGGAACACTATAGTTCTCAAATCCATTACCCTTAACTATAGGAACAGTAGGTTTTCACACTTGTATACTTTATTTCTTTAGAATCTTTTCTAAGTATGCTTTGATGCGATAGTCCTAATACCCCTTTTCTTTTATCACGGTGAATTTCAATTCGTATAACAAGATTCATTTCACCGAGAACATTCCTATTGAACCTTGAGGACAAGAACTAGCAAGTAAGATGTCATCCTCATATATAGGATTTGGAAATGAATTTCCCATTCTATAACTTTGCACAAATGCAATTGTCCTCTCATTCTCTTTAAAAACCCAAACTTCCTACTTCAAATCAACTATGATAGTTGACTTCTTTAGGCGGCATCCCTTATGCTCTTTTACTTTCGACAAACTCTAAGGTTGTGCCTGTAATCAATTCCTTACAAATCCCTATTGGGAAATGCCGTCATTACTTTCATCATAACGTATCGCTAACACATATTGTAGTGCATTCTTTTGCTTTGCGTAAAACTTTCAATTCAAGACATGCTATATATCTTCACATATTCCCTTTGGAGTCACATATTTTGACTTGTAAACCCATTACGACCTACTGTTTTGGCTCCATTAGGAATTACTTATGAATCCCAAACATCGTTGGTAATCTTTGATTTCATTTTAGCATGCTTAGCTCATTGCCATTTAGACAAGCGAGTGCTTTCATGGCTTCTACAATGAGATGGTATTACCCTCCATTTGAATTTCACCATGTCTCTCATTTGGGGTCGTTGTTGCTGGTTATTGCCAAGAGGCAATTGATTCTATAGTATCCTATATCATAGGATACGTATCTTCATACCATGCTCCCCCAGATTACTCCATCTTCTACAAAGATAGTGTATCTTCAAACTTTCTTATTTGGGTTTATTATGTATACCTCATATGGCGCTTAAAGCACTGTCTTGGTATTTCTTAATCTCAACGGAACTATAAAAGGTCCAGCAATTTATCTTTTCCTTTACTTTTGGAGTATCATTATTATGACCGTTGTACTCCCTCAACGATCATATTCATATTTTATAGATCACACTTGCTCTAAATTCAAACTATTCAATGGGGAATATCTTTCAATCGTCTTTATCAATTAACTTTCCTGATTTATATCGCATTTCTCCCCCTCGAAATATGGCATAAACTTTGTTGCCATACTTTCAAAATTATTCGTAACTTTTAGGAATGAGGAAACATTTATCACTTTACTTCATTCACATGATCGAGTCATGCAAAACAAAGTTATTTCTAAAATCTTTTGGGAGTACATTTTCTCATTCCACTTCATGAACTCAACGATTCCTTTAATACTTTTGCAAGTTACACTTGCGTGTCATTCTTTTCTTTAGGTTCATCTGTAACTTTCTGTTCTCCTTAAACTCATTGAGTGCTTAATGACTATGACACAATGGAAGTGCACGGTTAACACTAAAGCACACGAGTCATCGTAACTTTCTCCTGCCGTGCAGGATGAGTACTATGCCAAACTTCACCTGCTATGCAGGATTTGATCAACATTTGCACTATGTTAACTTTACCCCGCCATGGGGTTGCTTTGTCAACCTTTTCTCGCTATGCGAGATAATTCCCTTTAAGGGATATAAGTGCCATAATGGCTCTCAGGGCATATTCAATCATCAGAATCAAAAAATATTCTGAATACTTTGTACCACATATCACACACATGTTTAATCCGACGTTGGTCAAATTAGACATGTATATGACTTATTACAACTCTTATCAAAAGGTGCTTAGAACTGAAGATTAATTTATTCTTTATTAAAGGAGTACATAAAATACAATTATTAAACAAAATATTATACATAAAAGTCACTTTTCAACTAAACTCTAATTATTCTATCTTCTTTTCTTATATCAATATCCCTGAGCTCTATTCTTTTGAAGCTATTCTTTGAAGAGAACTATATCCCTTAAACAATTGACATTCTTTCTTACAAAACTTGCCCTTGGGCCTTTCATCATCTGAGTCACAAGTACCCAACTTATTTCTTTCTGCCTTTAAGAATGAAAGCATGAAGATCCTTTGTCTGAAAAGTATTCAACAATAATAATCAATAATGAGCATGAAAATAACCCTACATTGGTCTGGTTAAAACATACCCATTAAACTTTTAATCTTTCTTTTATATTCTAAATCACCGATGGGTAGAAATAGAATAAAACATCATCCTTCTATATTAATTCCACAGCACCGTTGGGCAGAAATGGGATTAACATATGAAAACTCAATAACCTTATGACATTCTTCAAAATTAAATTCTCCCATTGGTTCGAATTTAATTAGAAGATAATCATCAATATTGCAAAATGGAAACATGTAAAATACAATTCTTTATCTTTATATATTCTCTCAAAAAAAAAATTGGTCACTTTGATGCAAAATATATCGAGAGAAATAAACTTTAAACTTATGAATAAACTTATAATATTGCTATCATCAACGTTGGTCGAAAAATAACAATATTATAATTTAACTTTATCAATAAACCATATATTCCTCCAACTAAAATTTTCCCGTTGGTTCCAACTTTAATTAGAGGATAAACATATTATCATTGACTATAACTGCTCTTGAAATTAAATTCTCCCGTTGGTTCGAATTTAATAAGAGGACAATAAACTTTAACTTTGCAGCGGAAAACGTGACAATATTCTCAATTGTTCTTCTTTAGAATTTGACCCGGAGGCCCACTTTTGTCAGCAAGCTAGCCTTTTCGCGCGGGGCAAGTGACCCATCTCCCCCCCCGCGCGCGAGCACTCTAGCGGCGGGAGCATTGCATCGATAAAATTATCAATAACATCATAATATTGCTATTAATCAATGTTGGTCAGAATAATAACAATATTACAATAACTGTAAAATTATCCATTTTCAAAATTAAATTCTCCCGTTGGTTCGAATTTAATAATGAAAATGATAACAACTTTAAATACGCAGCGGAAAACCAATAACATTATCATAATTAATTTTCCAGAAACATTACTGTAATATACTGTTCTCATTGCAAAAATGTCGTTGGAGCAAAATTTGCAAAGAGATTGGCATCAAATTCAATTCAAAATGATCAAAAAACCATTAAAACTGTCTCTGGAAAATCAAAAATGAATTCTGTTCACTAGTTTAACCAATCTGGCCCGAAAGCCCAGCTCGCGGCCCATAGGTGCGCGCACTCGCTCGACACTGCAGCGGCCCACTCGGTCGCTCGCTGCAGTGGCCCATCGGCGCTTTTTTTTTTTTTTTGCTGTCACTTTTGCGCTTAAGCAGGCCGGCCCGGTGGTAAAACCACCGGCCCACCCGTGCGCTGCCGTCCTCCCCGGCAACCAGGGGCGTAACGTGGGCCCGGGCCGGGAATCGGCCCGGTGCGCCCGCCCTCTTGGGCCGATTCGGCCCGATGGCCGCCCGGCCGTCGATCACGAATACCCTAGATCCGACGGTGGAGCGCCGCTTCGGGAGATCAAAACCCGTGCGCGGCCGTGCACTCCTCCGAACCCTAATCCATTTCTTTCCCAACCTTTCTCTCTCACGCCGCTAAACAGCAGCAGCGAGGCAAGTCCGGTGGCCACGGTTGTCACCGCCGGTGAGGGCGAGGGCGTCGGACCTTGTCCAGCTCCCGTTCCCTCCTCTTTCTTCTCTATTCCCCCTCCCCTTTCTCCTCATCGAGCAACGCTCGCCGGCGGCCGGCCTAGCCGACGCCAGAGATGCTCGCGAGGACAGCCACCCATGGTGACTGGAGGAGGAAGAAGCGCGGCGCCGCCGCGAGCCCGTTCGCCGGAGCGTGCGCTCTCCAGTGGGTGAGCGCGCCGCCGTCGAGGGGACTCGCGACGGTGCCCTTTCCCCGCGCGCCGGCAAGGCGGCAGCGGGCATCGGTCCGTGCGACGGCGGCCTCTTTGCCGCACGACGGCGGTTTCTGTCACCGGCAGAAAAGAGGCCAGGTAGGTCTCCAATCCCCGATCCAAACTTTAGGGTTAGGGTTTCGATTTTTGTTTCATTTTCTTTTCCCTTCCCCGATCTGATCTTTAGGGGTAGGGTTCATACTTTCGGATCGAAACCGATCCCTTTCATCCCCAAAACTGGATCCACTCTCTAGTATAGGCGTCTGATACCATTGTTAGATTATTAGGATCACTAGGAGTAGATCCAGTGGGACATTTCTCTGTGATTTGGTGTAAGGCATTGGTGCACCATCATGGTGCACGAATCAGAGAGAGTGTGGAAGATGAAGATGGAGTAGAGAGACATACCGGCGGGATGGAGAAGCCGCCGTCACGTTCGTTGTTGGAGGCAGCGCATGGGTAGCGACGGTCGGGAAAGAGGAGTGGCGCAGTGGAGTCCGGCGGTGGAGTGCAGTGGCAGGAGCGACGCCGGTGGAGCTTCCCGTCGCTGGCAGTGCCGCCCTCTCGATCGGTCTAGGGTTAGAACAGTGGGATATGGCGGCTGCTGGTAAACCTCGTAACTAGAGCCAGTGGCCCCCACCTCCTCTTATAGGCACTGTGCGACAGGGGCCCACCAGCCAAGTCTTTGACTGGGCTCCCCCGATCAGGGGCGATCAAAGGCCCTGACTCGGTCGTTGGACCGAGTCAGGAGGAGATCAACTAACATTAGGTTGTGCACCATATATATGAATCCTGTCCTATATTATTCATGAGAAAGGTGAGTTGCAGAATTCTTGGTTTGACTGTAGTCTTTGATCTTTGATCTGCAGGAGGGTCTGGCTGTGTTAATCTCATGCAGGCTCTAGAAGAGTACTTGCCAGCTCTGCTACGATTCGTGGAAGAAGGTAATTAAAGTACCAAATACCCAGCATTGTTGTTTACGTTAATAATAAATCGCTTTCCTGATATATTGCAGTGTCAGTCAGACGATAAACGAAGTGCAGTTTGTACGTAAACGAGATGTGGCTGTGGGTGAGAATGAGTTTCCTTCTATATGCACTATTAGAGGTTGGTCTGAATGTTTCAGAGTGATGCTTGATTGGACTGCAGAAGGATTATTACAGGTTGATCTGAATGTTTCATAGTGATGCTTGATTGGACTGCAGAAGGAGACATCAATGCCTGATCTTTGGTATGACTGTTATCCGTGCTGCATTTGATGGACATGGTGTGTGCTTTGCAGGCTAACAACCCAATTCTTCCTAGGTCGTATGGTGATGGACTGATAGTCAGGCAGGTGCAGTTCAGTATAAACATAGACCTGGGTGATCTCAGTTTAGTATCTATGTTTTTTTTGGACTAATAAGACTATTTGCCAACGTTCATACATGTTGTGTACTGTGATGAGTTGACAACATAAAACACATGGTCGTACATATGCCACCCGAAGGAAGGTTTGATGCTTGAGAATCTGAGAATATAAATATCTGAAAACCAAAATTTGCGCAATACATCTGCTGAATTATCCTGTTTGATGTCTTGATTTTAGATTAGAAGAGAACTTCCAGTAAATCTAGCAGAGGAGAATCTTAAAGCTCTTACCTTGCAAGGTATCAGGTACTGCATTATAACTCTTTTCATCTATGCTATTGATGCATAATATATTCTAAAATATCTATAATATTTGTCATTAATACTTTAATTAGACATATGTTTTGGTTGGAAGTAAACACTCATGGTTCAGTGCAGCAACTTATTGCTTTAATAATTGAGGTGTGCATGTTTTTTGTCTAAAGATAACATACGATAATATATTGGCAAGATAACAACAGTATGATAATGTGACTAAAAAGGCAATATAGACTTGGGATTATAAGTAACTAAAAGTTCAAAATAGATTTTTGGATTAGTTACATAATCATATATCATATTAGCATTAAGGCAGTGAACCTTACTATCGTTGAGCAACTCATATTCATCAATGAAAGCTGACCATAATCTCTTATTATGAGTAGATCAGAGGACCGGTACCGTACACACATGTAGACTGGAATAATCCAAGAAACTTGACTACTTGAGAAAAAGTAGAGATGAGGTATGCAGTGATATCAACAATGATAAGATCAAGAAGAATAATGCAAGATTCAATAAATCATACTGTGCTATACTACTCTCGAACCTGTTTCAAACAGGGGCTGCCGACCAGGATCGTAGGGCGGCAGAGGTACATGTGGGGATGACGGCGGCAGGGGTTGCACTCGACGCTGGCATCAGTACCATCGCTGGAGCTTGCAGGGTGGCGAGCTGTAAGGACGGCGAAGGAGAGGTCAGCTAAGTCGTGCTGCGACGTTGTTAGTACATATTGCTTTTATGTTTGTAAAAACTATGAAATCAACTGATGTCCCACATTATATATTTTTTAATTTAATAATAATTAATTTATTGCAATACTAAGCTCAATTTCGAAGATAATTAATTGAAAACTTAACATTACTAGATATAAATTTATTTTGTGGATGTGTGACGAATGTGCATTCTTATTTCTCAAAAAAAATATTGTTCTTTCTTTTTTTAATAAATAATTTTGTTTTACATAGACACGTGCGTGTCGCACGTGCATGTACACTATAGAGTTTTAATTTGACTTGAATATGCCAGTGCTCAGTGGCAGATTTCCCACTAGGGCCACATGGGCCATGGCCCTAGTCATGGGCCGGCGTTTTCTATACTATAGCGACCACTGTAGCTGGGCTAGGCAGTGTTTTCTAGGCCTATATCCCATTAACGGCCCTAGGCATCGGCCCAATGGCCCTAGGCGTCGGCCTGGCCCAGCTCCGCCACTGCCAGTGCTCCAACAATTCAACAAATAGGTTCGATGCATGCCAAATACATGCCTAGCAGGTCTGAGAGAGACGACAGCAGAGCTCACCTTCGAATGGACCATCGGCGTCCCAGACGGAGGAGCTCGACCCGTGCAGACTTGGAGACGACTCGTCGCGGCCTGGATGGAGGGCCCAACAGCACTAACCCCGTGCGGCCTGGACAGACGAGCTCGCTGCTCGCCCCGGCATGGTGGGGGCGATGGTGGGATGCGACGGCCGGAGCAGTAGTGCCGCCTGGCTGGGTCGGGCAGCTAACCACCTCCTCCCACTCCGCTTGTGCCTCGCCTACGGGATCTGGGCGGCCGCTGGTGGAGATCCGGTGGAGGCGCCGATGCGGTGAGAGGTGGCGACCTTGTGGGCAGTGGCGGCGCGGGTGGGGAGGAGCCCGTGACTCCGTGAGGGCGGCGGCGCGGCCACACGCGGTAGAACGGGGGCGGCGGCGGCTGGGGAGTGGCCGAGTAGAGAGCCTTTTACCTGTGCCATTATGAAAAATGCACTAGACCCTCATGCCACCGAAAAGTTTGAGCGCGCCTGTGTGCCATTGTCCATCTTCGTTTTTACCTCCACGCCATTCCGTCCAAATCTGCAGCTAACGGTGTCAAACACCAATGACATGTGGGCCCCATGTTCATCCCCTTCTCACCTTCCTTGTCAACGCGTCGCATCGCCACCGCGTCAAGGCTGCGGCTCTGGCCGCCCTTGTGCCCCAGGCCCGCGTCGCCCTTGCGCCCCAGGCAGGCTCCGCGACGGACGCGCCCTGCGAGGAGACTGTGCCATGGCGTGGACGCCGCAGCAGGAGAGTGACGAGAGAACGCGGGGGGTGAGAGGCGGTCACGGCTGCAGCGCGGCGCGCCACGACGAGGCCGAGCGATGTGGCCTCGCTCGGGTACAACCAGCGCCAGGTCCCCGGAGAAGGACGTGCGCCGCTCCGTGGCAGTCGTCGTGTTCATATTCGATGCGTGGCGGAGCAGCTGCATAAGGCAGAGCATCTGAGGCGGCGTGGCCGGAGCCCAGGCACGGCTCGCTCGCGGCGCCCCCAAGCGCGGCGTGCGGCGGCGAACCAGGCGGCGAGCTCGAGGCCGTCACCATCTGCGAGCACAGCGAGGAGCACACTGGTGTCTTTGCCGAACCGGAGAAGCACCAAGACCACCGCACCGCCTGCTTCAACCTCCACAGCGTAGGGCGTGCGGCAGGGCGCACTCAGCGGCGGACGCGACGCCGGCGCCGGGACAGCTCGTGTGGCCGCTGGGGTGGGGCGGCGACGGCGGCAGCGAGGCCGCGGGGGCAGGGGCGCGGGCCGGCGGCGGGGCGTGCGGGAAGGGCGCACGCGGTAGCGAGCATGACGCCGGTGTTGGGACAGCTCGCGCGGCCGCGAGGTGGGGGGCGGCCGGCGGCAGCGCGGCGCCGCGGGGGCGGGGCCCGGGCCGGCGGCGGGATGGGGTGGGCGCGCGGGCGGGTGCCGAGCGTGCGGCCGAGGGCGCGGGGCCGGCGGGCGGGGATGGGCGGCAGGGCGTGCGGAAGGGCGCACGCGACGGCGAGCACGACGCCGGCGTTGGGATAGCTCGCGTGGCCGCGGGGGCGGGGGCCCGGGCCAGCGGCGGGAATGGGGGTGGAGCGCGCGGGCGGGTGCTAGGCGTGCGGCCGGGGTTGCGGGGCCGGCGGCGGGGATTGTCGGTGGGGCGTGCAGAAGGGCGCACGCGGCGGCGAGCGCGACGCCGACGTTGGGACACCTCGCGTGGCCGCGGGGTGGGGCAGCGGCGGCGGCGCGGGCGGCCGCGGGAGCGGGGCCCGTGCCGGCGGCGGGGATGGGGGTGGGCGCGAAGGTGGGTGCCGGCGTGCGGCCGGGGACGCGGGGCCGGCGGCGGGGCGTACGGAAGGGCGCACGCGACGGCGAGCGCGACGCCGGTGTTGGGACAGCTCGCGTGGCCGCGGGGTGGGGCGGCGACGGCGGGGCAGCGGGCCGCGGGGCGGGGCCCGGGCCGCGGCGGGGATGGGAGGATGGGGTGGAGCGCGGGCCGGGTGCTAGGCGTGCGGTCGGGGGCGCGGGGCCGGGCGGTGGGGATGGGCGGCGGGGCGTGCGGAAGGGCGCACGCGGCTGTGAGCGCGACGCCGACGTTGGGACAGCTCGCGCGGCCGCAAGAGCAAGCTTGAAAAAGCTCATTCCTCTGTAGTAGAGAAGCAAGAGCAAGAGCAATCCCAAGTGGTGGTTGTTGAGAAGAAAGATGTGGGCTCATCATGTGATTTACTTGATGATTCAATTGTTATTGCATCACCTAGCCCTTCTTGTAGCACTTCTACTCCTAGCTCTTCTAGTAGTGTAGATCATGCTTGTGATTCCACACAAGTAGTTGAGAATGAGTCTCTTAAGAAGGAGGTTAAGGAGCTCAATCATACCTTGGCCAAGGCTTATGGTGGCGAGGACCGCTTGCTTATGTGCTTGGATAGCCAAAGAGCTTCTCTCTACAAAGAGGGATTGGGCTATATCCCCAAGAAAGGCAAGGCCGCTTTTGCTCCTCACAAGACTAGTTTTGTGAAGAACAATGGTAGCTATTGCAAAAGTTGCAAGCAAGTGGGTTATGTAGAGCAAAGATGCATGAACAAGAACACTAATGTATCCTCCTACAAGCTAGATTCTTTCTATGTGCTCACTAGGGGTACAAATGGTGTTCATGCTAAGTTCATTGGTGCACCATGGATGGGCTCAAAGAAGAAAGCCATTTGGGTACCAAAGAACTTGGTAACTAACCTTCAAGGACCCAAGCAAAAGTGGGTACTTAAAGCTTGATCTTCTCATATAGGTCAATTATAAAGCCGGAGGGGGCATTGGGTGCTTGATAGTGGGTGCTCAAATCATATGACCGGAGAAGATAGTATGTTCAAGTCACTTGACAAGAATGACAATGGTGGATTTGATTCTATCACATTTGGTGACAACAATAGAGGTGATGTCATGGGACTTGGGAAGATTGCTATATCCAACGACAAGAGTCTTTCAAATGTGTTGCTAGTTGATACTTTGAACTTCAATCTATTGTCGGTGGCTCAATTGTGTGATCTTGGTTACAAGTGCATCTTTGACAAGGATTATGTTGAGGTGGTGAGCAAAGATCAATCCAATCTCATCTTCAAGGGGTTTTGGCATGGAAGCTTGTACTTGGTGGATTTCAATGCTAGTGAAGCTCAACTCTCATCTTGTTTGATTGGCAAGTCTAGCAAGGGGTGGTTATGGCATAGAGGACTTGGTCATGTTGGCATGAAGCAATTGAACAAGTTAGTGAAGCATGACTTAGTAAGAGGCTTGAATGATGTCACATTTGAGAAGGATAGGCCTTGTCGTGCATGTCAAGCCGGCAAGCAACATGGGAAGCCACATCCAAAGAAGAATGAGATGTCAACATCAAAGGCATTTGAGTTGTTACACATGGACTTGTTTGGCCCAACAACATACACATCAGTTGGGGGCAACAAGTATGGCTTTGTGATAGTTGATGACTACACTAGACACACATGGGTGTTCTTTCTCTTTGACAAGAGTGAAGTCTATGATCTATTCAAGTCTTTTGTCAAGAGAGTGCAAAACGAGTTTGAGACTACCATCAAGAAGATAAGAAGTGACAATGGTAGTGAATTCAAGAACACAAGAGTTGAAGAGTTGTGTGATGAGCTTGGCATTGGGCATCAATTCTCTCCAACATACACTCCTCAATCCAATGGTGTAGTTGAGAGGAAGAATAGAACTTTGATTGAGATGGCAAGAACAATGCTTTGTGAATACAATGTGAGCCAAAAGTTTTGGAGTGATGCTATCAACACAGCTTGCTACTATAGCAACCGTCTCTATTGCCATGGGAAATTAGATAAGACACCTTATGAGATCTTGAATGGAAGGAAGCCCAACATTGCTTACTTTCGGGTCTTTGGTTGCAAATGCTACATTCTCAAGAAGGGGCAAAGACTTGGCAAGTTTGACAAGAGATGTGATGAAGGATTCCTACTTGGTTACTCTACTTCAAGCAAGGCTTATAGAGTGTGGAACTTGGCTAGTGGGCTAGTTGAAGAGGTTCATGATGTTGAATTCGATGAAACCCAAGGCTCTCAAAGTGAAGATCAAAATCAAGAAGATGTGGGTGGAGATCAATTGAACAATGCAATGAGGCACATGGACATTGGTGATATTCGGCCAAGGCAAGTTGATGATGATGATGAGGTGCAAGTGCCAACTCAAGTGGTGATTCAAGATTCAAATGAGGCAAGCACTAGTGGTACTCAACATGAAGACCAAGATCAAGATCAAGTTCAAGCAAGTGATGCAAGTCAACTTGTTCTTCAACCTTCAAGTATTGCAAGAGATCATCCTCTAGATCATATCATCGGTGACATTCAAAGAGGTGTGCAAACAAGATCAAGATTGACTAGTATTTGTGAGCACTATTCATTTGTGTCTTTCATTGAGCCAACCAAGATTGAGGAAGCATTGAAGGATCCGGATTGGATAAATGCCATGCATGATGAGTTGAACAACTACACTAGAAATGAAGTGTGGGAGCTTGCCGAGAGGCCGAAGAAGCACAATGTAATTGGCACCAAGTGGGTCTTCAAGAACAAGCAAGATCAAGATGGTCTAGTTGTGAGGAACAAAGCAAGACTAGTGGCACAAGGTTACACTCAAGTTGAGGGCCTTGACTTTGGGGAGACATATGCACCGGTGGCAAGATTAGAGGCAATTAGAATCCTATTAGCCTATGCTTGTGCTCACAACATCAAGCTCTATCAAATGGATGTGAAGAGTGCATTTCTCAATGGATTCATCAATGAAGAAGTCTATGTTGAGCAACCTCCTGGTTTTGAAGATGACAAGAAGCTCAATCATGTCTACAAGCTCAAGAAGGCATTGTATGGATTGAAGCAAGCTCCAAGGGCATGGTATGAAAGATTGAGAGACTTTCTCCTCTCTAAAGGCTTCAAGATGGGAAAAGTGGACACCACTCTCTTCACCAAGAAGATTGGAGATTACTTGTTTGTGTTGCAAATCTATGTGGATGATATCATCTTTGGTTCAACAAATCAAGATTTTTGTGAAGAGTTTGCAAAGATGATGGCTAGTGAGTTTGAAATGTTTATGCTTGGAGAGCTAAGTTACTTCCTTGGACTTCAAATCAAGCAAATGAAGAATGGCACCTTTGTGAGTCAAGGCAAGTACATCAAGGACATGATCAAGAAGTTTGGGTTGCAAGATGCTAAGGCAATTAGCACACCAATGGGTACCAATGGTGGCTTGGATCTTGATGATAGTGGCAAGATGGTTGAGCAAAAGCTATATAGATCAATGATTGGAAGCTTGCTATATGTGACCGCTTCTAGGCCAGATGTCATGTTTAGTGTGTGCATGTGTGCAAGATATCAAGCATCACCTAGAGAGAGTCACTTGACGGCCCAAGAGAGTGTTGAGATACTTGAAGGGCACTCAAGATGTTGGCTTATGGTATCCCAAGGGGTCAAGCTTTGAGTTGATTGGCTACTCCGACTCCGACTATGCCGGTTGCAAGATTGATAGAAAGAGTACAAGTGGAACATGCCAAATGCTATGAAGGTCTCTAATCTCATGGTCCTTAAAGAAGCAAAATAGTGTGGCACTTTCCACCGCCGAAGCCGAATACATTAGTGCGGGGAATTGTTGTGCACAATTTCTATGGATGAAAGCCACCTTGAAGGACTATGGAATCAAATTCAAGCATGTGCCTTTGTTTTGTGACAATGAAAGTGCAATCAAGATGACCAACAATCCGATTCAACATTCAAGAACCAATCACATTGATGTGAGGCACCACTTCATTAGAGATCATCAACAAAAGGGTGACATTAGCATTGAAAGCATTGGCACCGAAGATCAACTAGCTGACATATTCACCAAGCCTCTTGATGAAAGAAGATATTGCAAGTTGAGGAATCAGTTGAACATACTTAGCTTCTCCAACATGGATTGATGCACCCCATATATGACATGCCTCTCCTCCAACATAGCAAGGTAAAGTTGGTTGTTGCATTCCATGCATCCTTTGCTAGTTGTGTAGACATGTACACATGTGCATCCTATTAGGCTCATTCATTGCAAATCAAATGAATTTGATGGATGTATGGCACCACTATTGTTTCTATGCTTGATTTGATCTAGTGGCGGCATATGACATGTTTGTGAGCTTGTGAACCTAGTGTTGAATCTATAGCATTTGCTCATGATGTGTATTTCAACATGGTCAAGATAACCCTTATACTCTATGAGGTGTGAAGAAGCTTGCCCTTGGTTCAAACCGAAATACATACTCTAGGCATGTGATTTAGATTTGGCCATAGTTTGATTGACTTGTTTCTCTCATCTTATGCACCCTTGTTGGTGATTGTTGACAAAGAGGGAGAAATAAGTCACAAAGATCAATGGAAGGGATCAAATTTTTATGATATGACCCAACCTTGAGCACACAAATAGGGGAGCAAGCTCATAGACTATTTGTTGCATTTGTATGTGCATGACATGATGATAGGGAGCATTGCAAGCTAAATTCAATATTCATGCTTGTTTGGTGTATTGCTAGTATAGAACTTGATTGATGACATGAAGTACTAGCATGCATAGGAGGTTTCTAGACATAGTGGTTTCTTTGATTCAAAGTATCTCTCATATAATGTTGATCTCATGAGGTATTTTGAGTTTTGATGAATGTATAGATTCCCATGGTGCTAAGGAAGGTTTATTATCGCACTCTGATTGGTATCACGCTTCAAAGGTCAATTCTATAAACCTTAGTACCATTTTGGTTGTGATATCTCTCCCACAAGTTCTATCTATGCATATGTGCTTGAAGATCGACCAAACATTGGATGCACATATGTAGGGGGAGCTACCACTACCAAAACCGGAATTAAAATGCTTGTCCAACCAAGATTCATGATCAAAATGTCTTGGGCAAGCAATTCAATTTCATATTGAATTCAATTTCCATATCTTTGTGAGTGTTTGTGAAGGGTTGTCATCAATTACCAAAAAGGGGGAGATTGAAAGCTCTGGTTTGGTTTTGGTAATTAATGACATACCTAGTTGCTAATGGTTTTGCTAAGTGTATGTAGAAGATTAGCAATCTAGGTGTTGATGGAGCTTGGAACATCATGGTGATGGACATGATGGATCTTGTGCATGATCAAGCTTCGGAGAGAAAAGGAAAGGCCCATGGAGATCAAGGCAAAGGTATAACTTGATAGGGCTTTCCGGTTTGGTGATCGAGACACTATAGAGAGTGTGATCACATTTAGGATCGATAACCGACTATCAAGAGGGGAATCCACGGTTGACTCGCGGTCTAAAATGCATCTAGATGTGACTTTGCATGATGCATGAGAGGCTAACATGAGAGCTAACCCTTGCCGACGTTTTCATGAGATGATTTGCTAACTCCCGTGCTTGAGAAGAGGTCAACACTACTAGAGTTGGTACCTACGGCAAGTGGTTTGGACTTTGGATCGACGACGGCGCGACGGCGACGACAAAGCGACAAGGTGGGGCGTCTCTGTGTGCGCCGGACGCGCCTGTTGCGCGCCGCACGCAACACAGAGCACCCCCGAGAGACCCGCGTAGCCAGCCGCGGGACGCGGGGCTGCCGGGCCGGACGCTGGGCTGCGAAGTCCGGCGCATGCCGGCGCTAGGGCCGGGTCGCCGGGCCGGCCGTGCGAAGGCCGGACACGGGAGCGGACGCCAAGCCCGTGTCCGGGGACGCCGGACACAACGCGAGCCGCCCACGGTGCGCGGAGCGCCGGATGCGCTGTTGAGAAGGCGCCGGACGCGCGCAAAGGCACGCCGGACGCCGACGGGTAAGGATTTGAACGCCAACGATCAACCGCCGACACGCCGGACGCGTCCCGGCGGTGGAGCAACCGGCGCGTCCGGCGCGTGTATTTGGGCCGCCCGAGGGGATAACAGTTGGATTTTCTCCCTCGCCTATAAATAGAAGGTGGCCGGCCATGGGAGGTCTCTCTTCGCCATTTCTTCTAACCTGAGCATTCTTTGAGCAAGAGAGACTCCTCCCTACTCATCTCTTTGATTCTTTAATCATCTTTGAGTGAGATTGAGTGAGATCAAGTGCGTTGCATTGAGAGTTGCATCTAGAAGCACTTGTTCTTCGAGTGGGCTCGGATTCTTGTTACTCTTCGGTGATTCCCTGTCACCGTAGACGGTTTGGAGCAGCGTGTGGTTGTGAGCTCGACTCGGTGATTGTTCGAGGCCACACCGTGGATTGTGAGGGGTTCTTGGTCCTTCCCCACGAGAGAGTCGCGAAAGGATACTCTAGTGGATTGCTCGTGGCTTGGAGGATCCTAGTCTTGTGTTGGTGGTGCGGCTCCCGGCTATGGTATTTGGCGTTGAGTGCCAATTGAGCGTGCACACCACCAAGCTAGTGCATCGCGACAACGAGGACTAGCTTGCCGGGAAGCAAGTGAACCTCGCAAAAAATCATTGTGTTGATTTGTGTTTGCCGAGGCTTCGCCCTCCTTGTTTGATTGTGGTGATTGGTATTCTTCTCGGTGATTGGCCATCTTCCTCTACATGGCGGTATAAACTTCCAATCCCTTCTTGCGCATTACTTTCCTAGAATTGCCTTGTGGTTCGCCGAGAGCCTTGATTGTGTAGCGCTATCTCGGCCTTCTAGTCATAAAGCAGAATTGCTTTGTGGTTCCGCCGTGAGCCTTAATTGTGTAGCGCTATCACGGCATTGTTGTTGATTGGGTGTTAGTTGAATAGCTCTTGCTAGAATTGTTAGTAAGGCTTGCATAGACTAGTCGAAGCTTTAGCTTTGCACATTTGCCGCCTAGTTGTCTAACTAGTTGTTTAGTGAAGTTTTGCAAGAAATTTTATTAGGCTATTCACCCCCCTCTAGCCATTTAGACCTTACAAATGGGCCGGCGGGGCGGGGATGGGCGGCGGGGCGTGCGGAAGGGCGCATGCGGCGGCGAGCGCGACGCCGACGTTGGGACAAATTCGCGGCCGCGGGGTAGGGCAGCGACGGCGCGGGTGGCCGCGGGGGCAGGGCCCGGCCGGCGGCGGGGGTGGGGGGGGCGCGTGGGCGGGTGCTGGGCGTGGCCGGGGCGGGATGGGGCGGGGTGCGCGGGCGGGTGCTGCTCACGGCCGGAGGCGGGGGTGCGCGAGCGCGTGAGGAGGAAGAAGGAGGTGGCCGAGTGTCCCGACAGCCTTGGACCCATGCAGAGAGGAAGAAGGGATACGACAGGCCTAATAGAGGAGGGTGTTTTGGACATTTGCACCGGCCGGGTCCACACGCTAGGGCAGTTAAACGGTGGAAAACTGACAGAACATCGACGGAGTGGCGTGGAGGTAAAAACAAAGATGAACGATGGCACACAGGCGCGCTCAAACTTTTCAGTGGCATGAGGGTCTCGTGCATTTTTCGTAATGGCACACAGGTAAAAGGCTCGAGTAGAGACCGGGTCGATTAGGGTTCGGAGGATGGGATATTTGTGTCCTATGGTGGGGCCCACATTGCAGTAGCACGGGACATAAACACGGGGCCTTTTTTTCCATCGCGATTTTTTCCGAAATAAAGGTACCCGTCGATGCAACACCGCTACGAAAGTTATTTACCGTCGGTTTTCATCGACCGACGGTCTTTCGGATTTAATTCGACGGTTTCGGTATTTCCCGACGGTTATTTCACTACCTACAGGAATAATACCGGTCTTTTCCGTTGGTTTTGTTCGGCCGACGGAGTTTTACGAATTTCGACTTTTTGAAAAGTCGTCGAATAATTAAGACCGACAGAATTACTCGAGTCCGGTAGTGCAGACCCATGGACGCACTACTGCTTTAATTTGTCTCTTGCTCTCTCTTGACGTACTCTTCTCCTACGACACCCAAGACAATATGTGTTATAACTCGTCCAGCCTTGCCCAATCTTATCGGATGTCTCGGTCCCGCCCAATCACCGCTCGGTCTCGCCATTCTTGGCTTACGTTAACATTGCGAACAGAAATTAGAATGGGGAAGAGAATAGAAACAAATACGGGGTTTCAAATGTAAATATACCGAGTGAAAGAAAAGGAGGAAGAGCCTTATTAATTTTTGAAATAGATCTCGATTCCCGATGCAAAATGTCTAGATCCGAGTGGGCCTCTCCCGGTGGGCTTCCTTTTTGACCTAGGCCGAATCCTTGCAATTGGGCCGACTCCATTGTGGGCTGGACCAATCCCATACAAGCCTTTTTTTCATTTTCTTTCGTTTTTCTCTTTTTCTATAAAAATAGAGATCTTGTAAAATTCGCCAAAAATTATAGAAAAATGCAAAACCAGTTTTGTTTGCTTCATAAAAATGTGATCTATCTATAGATATTATGAATCTTGTTAGGTCGTGTTTTGTCTATAGATGTGTTACATCATCCTTGCATATGTTGCATGACCGAGAACGTGCTAGAGGCAGACTGAATACACGGAGGTGCCCGAGGAGCATGAGGAGGATGTTCTTGTCGTCGGTGTTCCCGAAGCCTTCGCTAACTTTCCGCTATGCAACACCTACTTTTCAGCACTTATTATGTTTGTTTGCGCATTAAGTTTTGAGGAGAAAGATTTACACCATCTGATGTAGTTTTAATTAGAAACAAAACTTAATTTATTAAAATATGGATTAGTCAATGGTACAACTTATTATTTTGTGAAACTGAATCTTTGGGCAGTGTCTTGAAATCTAAACAAAAGTATTTATGTAATTCCCGACGAGGGTCTGCTGCGGTGAAAAATCAAGAAAGGTCACCCGTCATAATAATTGGCGGACGTACGAATCCTTTATACATCGACAAAAAAGTTACGAGGTTGATATAATGCGTCAAAAAAGCTACAAGTGTCGATATTGAGTCATAGAAACACATGCACTAGTGCACAAATGGGCTTTAGTCCCGGTTTCAGGACCGGACTAAGAATCCGGGACTAAAGGGTCGAACCGGGACTAAAGCCCATCCTCGGGAGAAAAATAGGGGTTTCCCAACCGGGACTAAGAATCCAGGACTAAAGGGTCGTGGAACCGGGACTAAAGCCCATCCTCGGGAGAAAAAATAAAAGAAATCCTAGAGACCTCTCTTGCACCGTGAGATTCGAACACGGACCCCTCACCTTGCGTGTAGATTCCTTACCAACTCAACCGCACACCACATGTGACAGAAGTTCCGTGCGCTTTCCCTTTTGAATTGGCCCGTGGGGGACCTTTAGTTCGGGTGGTAGACCTTTAGTCCGGGTTGGTGACACTAACCGAGACTAAAAGGCCACTCTTTAGTCCTGGGCTTGGTGTTACGAACCGGGACTAAAGGTGGCCCTGCTGCAGGAGCCGTTAGGCATGACTGTTGGGCGGGGCCTCTTGTCCCGAACGCAAAAATTCCGGGACTAAAGCCAAAAATCGAAGTGGGATCTAAAGCCCTTTCTCTACTAGTGATGGGTAGTATGGAAAATTAAAGCTATCATATATTTATATCTAAATAATTATGCGCTTTGCAACAGAAAGAAAAAATATACCAAGGCGTATTTTAATTAAATATAGGTTTAATAGGACATTGTTCTTTATTGTTAGCATTAATTTATATGATGGATGTGACGGTCATCATAACATAAATTATGAAAGCATAAAACATAAGTAGATATAAGATATGTATACCATTCGCGCTATTATTTTGCACTAGCAAAAGTGCCCGTGCGTTGCAACGGGTTATTATTTTCGTCTTAATCATACCTTTCTCACCCTCATATTTCTGCTATCTTTGAATCCACCGGCCATAATATGTATCGACACCCTCCTCGACAACATGTATTTACCCTTGAATCTTAAAACTTACGGTGTATCTTTGCCACAATAGTCTTGTACAGGCCATAGGTGGCTCCCCATTGCACAAGCCAGCTGCTTCATCGATGGCTCGATGTTTGTCGTCTTTGCTTAGTTGTACAACAAATATGCCTCTCCCTATGCACGGTTATGGTGATAGGGACTTAGCTCGTTGATCCATAAAAGCTAATGTCATTCAATAAAGCTTGTGTGTCACGGTGTTGGTACAAAATATTACATTTTATTAGTTGTTTTTACTACTACACACAAAACATAGTCTGCGGGCTAAAAATTTTAAAATTTTTGCACACTTCCTATAATCCAGTCACCCGAAACCTCTCCGACTGTCTAGAAAGATGGTCCATGAAGAAGATGAACAGGAGGCTGCATCAGCAGGGGCATTGGGTCATTGATCCAATGGCTGAGATGGTTGCCTGAAAAACAATCCAAAATTCACGCACCTAGATTATAGCAATTCTCATATTCTTACGAATGCATTGCATCTTGTTAAAAAAAAAAGAATGCATTGCATCTATAAGTCACTATTTAGTTGCATAAATCGGATCCTCCAACATCCACTAACTAAAGCTGGAGCCGGACTTCAAGTATGTCACGTTTGTCTGTACGTGATCCTGATCAGCCGAATAGGAAAAGGAGCCAAACAAAATACGGTGACTTTGTATTCTGTTCGGATTTTTGTCGTGCGGGGTTTTTTTACTTGGTGACCGAGACCGAGCGTAGAGGGGAGGCAGAAAAACTTGATGGCAGAAATTGCAGAAATTTTGCCTTTTAAGTATATGGGTATAGATAAATATTTATTAGTTTTTTTCCGTTACAACGCACGGACATATTTGCTAGTAAAAATAATGGCACGGACAAGCGTGCATACATACTGTTCGTGTAAGCACCTCGTAGCATATATTGAAGGAGACGACCACGAATTGGGAATCAATTGGTGGAACTACAGGCGGAGGCCGCTAGTTTTGTTGAGGCAACTCAACAACAGCTTCGCGCTTGATACGCACGTACGTATATGCGCTGCAGGAAGCAGATGCTCTCCTCACTCACACCGTGGCGCAGGTGCGCCTGAACGACGCCTTGGCGGCCTGCCCGCGCAGCACGAGCTTGTGGTACAACGCCGCCACCGTCGCCCCGATCAGCGGCCCAACCCAGAAGATCCACTGCACGCGTGTATATGCCATGTCAATTCCGAATCTTCGACGGCTGGTAGCTCACGAATAAATAACACAGTAATTAATTAAGAGTGTGGCTATAGAGAGATGTTACTAATTATTACATGGTCTTTCCATGCATCGTGCTTGTTGTAGAAGACGGCGGCGCCGAGGCTCCTGGCCGGGTTGATGCCCGTGCCGGTGATCGGAATGGTCGCCAGGTGAACCACGAACACCGCGAACCCAATCGGCAGCGGCAAAAGCACCTGCACGCACGCACGACCGCGGATTAGCCCATTGCACTTGTCGTACGGGAGCCGATCGAGGCGCTCGTCGTACGGGGATGAAGGAGTCGCGCGCCGTGCGCTTGGGGTCGTTGGCGGAGAAGACGGTGTACACGAGGATGAACGTGCCGACGATCTCGGCGGCAAGGGCGCCCCCGACGGAGTAGCCCGGGGACACCTCGTTGGCGCCGCCGCCGAGGGTGTTGTAGGGGTGCTTCATGATCCCCTTCACGATGCCCACGCCGCAGATGGCGCCCAGGCACTGCGCCACGATGTACAGCAGGGTGCGCACCAGCGACAGCTTCCGCCCCACCAACAGCCCGAACGTCACGGCCGGGTTGATGTGCCCACCTGCATGTGTACGTATGGCATATTTGCTTGCCGCTCATCAATCAATTCGTCTTCCTCTTCGTTTCATATATAGTATATATCACCTGAGATGCCGCCGGTGCAGTAGACGAGGATGAAGATGGTGGCGCCGAAGGACCAGGCGACGCCGAGGAAGCCGACACCTTTGCACGCTTCGGCCGTGGACTGGTTCTTGTACCCGATGACGGTCGCGACGCTCACGTACAGGAAGATGAGGGTGGCCATGAACTCGGCGATGAGCGCCCGGTACAGAGACCACTTCTTCAGCTCGCTCGTGTCCAGCAGCGGGGCCGGCGGCGGATCCCAGTACGGCGCCTTCGCCTTCGCCTTCGCGGCGGCCTCCGCCTCCGCCTTCGCCTTCGCCTTCGCGGCGGCCTTCGCCTCCGCCTCCGCCATATCGATGGCCACGTCCGGCTTCGGAATGGTTTTATTTGCTAGTTTCTCTTAGCTTACTACTACCTACCTGGAGAATTTCAGTTCAGATAGGGTGCTTGATGAACGCGCGTAGGGGAAGGCAGGAGCCGTGGTTTAAATAGGGAAGCGAAGCAGTCTGAACTCTGAAGAGGGGCGGAGGAAGATATATTTCATAGATATTCCTTCCTTCTAATTCACCGTTTGCCATAAATTTACCTTTTCCGTACTTTACTAGAATTTCAAAGAGAAGATGAAATTCGCATCCAAGTTGATTTTATGTATGTTGACGTGTCCCTGAAAATTACACGATTGCATGTGCTCATGTGCGTGTGTTCCTGTCCGTTTGGTTCAGTGTGCAGCACGTGGAGCTTGTGGTGTCCCAGCAGGCCAGAACCCAGCAGTGGCAATCCAACAAGTTTCTACTCAAGCTAAAATCTTACGAGATATAAGTTTTTTTTTTTGCGACATTACAGAAAAAAAAATGATGCTTGCTGCAGCAGGGAGCGAGCTATGAAACACTACCGGTCGTCCTTTTTAAAGGAAGAAAATTAGATGGACCCTAGGTCCAAAATACGTCCCGTGAGCCCCTCCCGTGGATAGCTGCCGCGTGGACATCCGACGCGAGGGGCATCTCCCCTACACACCTCAGCTCCTCTCTCCTGCATGCGGCTCCCCATGACTCTTCAGCTCAGGTGTAAGCACGGCTCCGATTCGTCGAACATCGGATTTTTTTTTCACCACGCGGCAGCTATCCACGGGAGGGGCTCACGGGACGTATTTTGGACCCAGGGTCCATCTAATTTTCTTCTTTTGTAAAGCTTTTCTCACTTTTTTGTCGTATATATAAATGCCAACATTAATATGTTGCTAGCAGTATCTATGTTCTCCTCATCAGTTATTTCCTTTTTTACTACTCCCCTTCATTCGAAATTGTAAATCGTTTTGACTTTTCTCGATACAATTTCTTTGTTATGCACCTAGATATAAATTATATATATCTAGATACATTATAAAAGTTATGTATCTAAAAAAACAGAATGGCTTACAGTTTGAAATGGAGGAGTACATGATTCGATCTACGATCTTAGCTTTTACCTTCCATATACTGGAGCAATTCATGTCTCCTAATCAGTCGTTCACGTCGATCCTGGAGCAGTGGCATGCAAATATTACATGTGTATATATTTTGATACTCTATTTGTCTCAAAATAAATCAACTTCTAAAGTTATTCTAATTAAGTCAAATTAGTTTAGGTTTGATCACATTTATAGAAAAGAACACCAATAATATTTATGACGTCAAATTAGTATCACTGGATAAATACGCCATGGAATATATTTTCATAATCTATTTGTTATTTAGTATCATAAATATTATTTGTTATTCTTCACTACAAATAAAGTTGGTCAAACTTAATATATAGTTTGACTTATGGTGATTCTAGGAGTTGATTTATTTTACGATAGAGGGAGCAACTATATCAAATACAATTATTCTTCCTGTTTTGGACGAAGCATCAAACTCCAGTGCGGTTGTCTCAACCTAGCTGTAATAATACCAACAAGAGTATAGTACTACAAGGCCTTCAGAGGCTGAACAAGTGTGAGATACTATGCAAAGCTTCTTGAGTATGATCACCCTCGCACTAGTTGAGTTAACATTAAATTCATTTGAATTTTAACTTGCACTACTATTATAGAAAATGGCCAAATATATGGCGCGGCCTATATCGCTGCCCACAAAATTTGGTACTTGGTTTAACTGCCAGTTAGACCTAATGAGGAACAAGGAAATGTAAAATGGTACTGGGGAAGCTGGCAGTCCAAGCTAACAGATTATCATTGCTAGTTAAATTTTTTAACCAATAATTTGAGCCAAAACTACTCGCCTTTCCGTGCTCTCTACATACATATCCACCATGCATGTGTGAATTATAGCCACTGCCGGCTTGCTTTTGAGAACTCCCTATATGAGATCGAATTGCAATATGCTACCTCTGTCCTAAAAAACTTTGATGTTTTAGGATTGTCATAAAGCACACTAAGTCAACACTTATGAGTTATGACACCAAATAGATATACTATGATAAATATATTTCATCACAGATCTAGTGGTCCTAATTTGGTATTATAAATACTAGTACTTTTACCAATCGATTTAGTCATGTTTAGGATAATTTGACTTAGAACTATCCTAAAATATCAGATTTCTTTGGACAAAGGAGCAGTTTAGAATGGAAATCTATAGTTTTGATCTACAGTGCCACAATGACAATTTTTTAGTGATGGCCACAATTGATTTATAGGGATGGTTTTCAAAACTGCTACTACGCCATTAGTTGTAAAAATGAGACATTTTCAGGGATGGTTTGAGAAACATCCCTGAAAATTGATTTTAAGATATGGTGGCTTAGTGGGTGGTTATGATCTTCAAGGGTGGTTGACTAAGTCAAATATTTTCACCGTTCACAGCAATCACAGGGTTCGATTTTTGCACAAGTACGTCCGTGGGGAATTGAACCCATTACTTCTTACCTCGAGCATGCCTCTCAAATCATCACACCATACAACCACTTATGACCAAGTACAAGATGCTATCCCTTTGTATTAACATTTACGATTCTTGTATTAAATATTTTAGCTCCTTAACAATCTTAAATGAAAATGCTTTCAACTAAAAAATTTCAGATGTCCTTGAGCACTAAATAGGGTGTGTCTCCATCCGAGGTAGTTCGAGAAATTCAAAAAAAAAATCAAAGTATGAGAACTTAAAATGTATATTTGGACCCTTTTTAAATGATATGAAATAATAAATCCTCAACTACAAGTTTTAGATCTTGTTTAGCTCTTTAATTTTGATATAAATTTTGTCTTCACTTCATTTGAAATGATTTAATTTTTCATTTCCAAGATTTCGGGTGGGAGGACAACAAACTGGGACTAGAGGTTTCAGTCTTACTTCATTTATTTAGCTCTTGTGAAGTGTGCTTCAAGATTGAGTACATGCTTGCGCAACACATTTACAATGACCTGCAGAGAAAAAGAGCAAGCCAATAATTGCTTTAATACGAAGCAAGGGACGATATACGAATCCTAATAAAGAAAACAAAAGACCAGAGAATAACATCATCAATGAAACACATCCCAAAAGTGATCGACAAAAGGACAAACAAGAATCTAGTATTGCTGTAATACAAAGAAAAGTGTCAGAATGCTAAAAGATAAAGTAAAGAAGTGGAACATCTATAAATCGATCATAAAACCATCATGGTCAGGACTAGCAGGAACGTTACCAGTTACCATGAACACTTGAAGCATAAAAGTTTAAAGCTAATTATAAAGCTCTATCAACATCTTATGGTAGCTCAAAAGAGAGCATTTCAATTGTTGAATGTTCTTGAACCCAGTTTGAGATTATATTGTGAAGCCATTTAATTTGTTCATCTTTTGTATTGTCTCAACCATTGGATTTAACAATATGACACCCAGTGACCGCTAGAGAAAAGGTTAAAAACTGGAGCCATGCTGTCCACCTAGTATATACTAGCCCATCAAACCACGTTTTCTTTTCTACTTGACAACCCGTCAATCTAAAGTGAAATTTGCATAGGATACCAACCCATCAATGAATAATATTTCTAGTACCAAGATTTCGAGTGGGAGGGCAAACTGGGATCAAAGGTTTCAGTCTTACTTTACTTTAGCTCTTGCGAAGTGTGCTTCACATGCTTGCACAAACAAACATTTACTATGACCTGCAGAATAGAAAAGAGAAAGCCAAGGATTGCTTTCATACAAAGCAAGGGGCGATAGGTATCCTAATAAAGAAGACAAAGGATCAAAGAAGAACACCATTCATGGAAACACATCCCAAAAATGACAAAAGGAAAAAATAAGAATCTGGTATTGCTCTAATGCCAAAGAAAAGTGTCAGAATCCTAATCAAAGATAAAGATCGAGCAGCACCAACCTGGCTTAATGGGACTTGGGGGGCCTGACAGAATCTACTGACAATTATGGGACTTGGGATTTCAGTCCCAGAAAATGGGGCCTGACAGAAATCTACTGACAATTCCAATTTATTAGTTATCAGTGTTCAGACTCCCATATATAGTTCAAACACAATAATAAAATCCAGACATAACCCATGGCATAGGTGCTACAGTGTACAGATGCTAAAATCCAGACAGTTAATGTAAGTGTCACTCAAACAAAAGTGTCAAATTAGAACATCCAACATCCTCAGTGCCTTACAAGTTACAGAAACCTCACCGAAAGAAGGCCCCAATTGACGAATGCCTCTGGTGGGGCCCGACAAGGGATCGAGCTCCGGACAGCCCTGGAGCTCGCCACCTCTTCATGCGTCAGACGAAAGCAACGAATGTGATCAGAGAAGTTGGAGCACTTCATTCTTCCGTACTGTCTTCAGTACACAGATCCCTCCTCTCTGTATATACAGCATGAATATCATCCCGTGTGTGTATGTGCTCGTCCTTGTACGGCGGAGCTCCTCCCCATACGGCAGGGGGGCAGCTGCCCCACCTACCGCCGGCATGGAGCCCCTAGTACCCACGCTTCTTCCTCCCTTCCGGCATCTCCGGCTCCGAGCAGAGCGGCGTGGCGGCCGACCGGCGGCGGTGCATCTGGAAGTGGGAGAGAGCCGGTGCACGAGGGAAGGCTGAAGGGCCCAATAGTTCAAGGCCCAAGTGGCCCAGCGTTACGCATGTCTGAACGGCCCAATAGTCGAAGGCCCTAGGCCTCAACTTGAGTCGCCCTCATCAGCTCTTCAAGATATCAGGTGCTAGAGTTGGTAAAAAAATGTCAGTGCCCTCATTTAGCGTCTGCTCATCCGTTTCACAAAAATATCATGGATATATCGTTTATAGGCTTTATCGCCTAAACAGCAAAATCATCCAGCCATCTAAATCGGATACGCTATAAATAGGGGTTTGCCTGCATAGCTCCACAAAGAACATGCGAGTAGGTCATCTAACCAATTTTCATACAAAATTCATGAAAATTTTTCACTCGAAGATGACAGAATCCCGTGTGTGCTTCAACATGATCTGTGGGATACAAAGGTATCAATGTTCTGGAGCAAACTAAATGATGGGAAAACACATAGAACAGACACCGGATGAATCGACATCACCATCTCGTGTAATCACGGAGAATGATGCGGTCGGATCCCTTGTAAGAGACCATATGAATCAATCCCCAAAGAGAACAGAGCAACTGCGGCAATGAGCCCTGCCCATAATTCTTTCACCACTGGAGCAGCCAGCAGGATGAAGTGAAGCCCAATAGAAAAGATCAGATCAGCCTAACCGGCTTAACTGGATTTCAAATGTTTCAGCCCTCACAAAAAGAGTCCTCACAGAATTTTTTTCTGATAATTCATCAGTCAGCAACCCACAGTTCAAACACGGTACTAAGATTTCAAGCAAGTTACGAATGGCATTTTTTAACATCAGAACTAAAACAATAGATACAGCTAATACTACCTACAAACAATAGATACCCTGCTTGTGAACTGCAGCTGCTGGATAGCCATGCACATAGGTAACTCTCCAGATCTAGTCCCCCATTAGAATTAGTACCACGAGATGCTACAGTCCGACATCTAATGTAAGTACCACCCGAAGACAAATGCCAAATTGTGACCATCCAACATCCTCGGTGCCATAATTCCGAAACCTCACCGGTCACCACAAGATGGCCCCAAATTGACTGCAGATCGTGCTATCTCAAATTGAGGAATTCCTCCGGTAGGGACAAGGGATTGAGCTCCATACAGCCGCGAAACTTGGCACCTATTTCATGCAGCAGACGAAAGCAAGGAATCTGATGAGAGAACTTGGGGTACTCATTCTTTGTATTGTCTTCACAGATCCCTCTCCTCCACACGGCATAAATAAAATCTGGTAACCATCCACCTTCCTCAAAAGCTCAACTCGCGGGACGAATCAGTATGGCCAAGTATCTCCACTAGTTCATATTCACATCTTCCAAAAATCCTGAGCAGTCCACCCCACCCTCCAGTTCTTGTAAACAGCCCATATCTCACCAAGATGAGGAATTATTTCATACTCGCCTTTTGTGCCGGTAGACCTAGCATCCACACAATGAGAAAAGGCATCCGTACCGGTAAGTTATCAACTCAAATGGACGCTGGAAAGCCTAAAGATTCCACACCCAATAGTCCGTTCTTCTTGAAGCAATCTTTGCTCCTCTTCTCCGTGAGGACAAACATCAAGCCATCTAACTTGTACTTCACCATTCTTGAGATCAACTTTCGTATGAAGCCATAGTAGTTAGGGAATTTATCTACATCGCTATAGAGAGCCCGCATCTGCCCAAATGACTGAAAACTTTTGAAGCAAAGTTCTTTGAGAAAAATCATAGAACTCATATTCAGCACGTACATATACCGCTTGGCAAATATTATGTTCATTGATATTTGTAACTTCTGCGCAAAAGGTGCTATGCTTGTTATTCTCTTCCTTTAGTGTCTCCTCGCAGCAATCCTCGCATTCATGCAAAGGTGTACGTTGTCCCTCCCCAATACTCATGGATCCTTTACGAGAACTGTTTCCACTGAACGAACCTGCATATTTGTCACCATGGTTCTCACTTATGGAACTATATTCCGAGGTTTCAAAAGGAAAAGTTTGCAGCATGTAAAGGGAAGCGCCCGGATCAAGTTCTAGAGAACCTTTTGGAACTCCTTTTCATTTCCACTTATCGATGATGTGGGACACAAGAGAGAACCTTAGTGTGTCAACCTTAGGTATCACATATCGATGCGTCTCTAGATCAAAGAAAACAGGGCTAACAAATCCTTTTATCTTCACAAGTGGCATGGCAATAATGGCAATCGCTTGTGGTGAGATCGAGAGGACTTGAACCACTTCATACTTATGGTCTCCAATGTTTGTGATTGTCGGGATCTCAACTCCGGCCAATATCCCATCCCTTAAAAAGTGCCCAAACTTCACCTTCCCTTGGATATATTTCATAGCACGTGTCTTGCTTTTCTCACGGATATAGTTCGGGAGAACATACTCGGTTTCTTTTGTTGTATCTGACTTGCCATGCCTAAAGTGTCCACAGCAACAAAGTGCACCACCTTAAAGACCATGCTAACTCCACTTTATTTGAGGGTTCAAACTCCGGCCAAACAAAATGCAGCATAAAGTACGGCATAGTCTTTACCTTTGTGATTTGAGCATAGGATCTAGGCATGCAATCTTGATCATCAAGGCATAAATTCCATATTTGTTTGGTTCTAAATTCATCTTCGTCTCGCAGCTTGACGAAACTCAAAAAATGAGGATCCACTTTAGTGAACTTATATTTATCTTAAGCATCATCATTGTCTCGACCTAGACCATTGCTTCTACCGTAACGAAATTCCTTTTCTTTACCATCACCATTTTTTCCACCGTGAAGTGTTTCTCCCTTCATTTGCTGAATTTTATTGAATGACTTCTCTCCACATGGGGCATGTGCATAAACTTCCTTTGTTTGTGCGTCACCGCATATTAACACCATTTGTCGTACAATTATGTCCAGCTATCTCTTTGTTCAGATACGTTTCCTTTATTTCCTTTATTACGATGATGATCACCATGGAACATAAAACTTTTCCTTAACCGCTTGATGCCATGAGAATTCACAAAATCATCAACATTGTCGTTGAAAACATCATCGTTCTCTTCGTTCTTAACTTCTTGCTTCATGACTTGACTGTGGGTTCGTTGACATAGCCCGAACCATTTGGAGCAAAGCACCCGGAGTTCAAGAACCTCTTCTTCGCAATCACTAGTTTTACGAGCGGACATTTGCCGTCTCCATCGATCATGTCTCAAGTGAGCCATGCATAATAGAAACAACCTCTGATTTAAGCACTATAAGTACATTTACGGGGAAGAAAAATAAGAGCATAGCTTACGGAGGCTTACACACAAGTAATGCAAACTACAAAATGCTTAAATGCTGTATTCCATAGATATCGATATATCTACGGATAAGCATATCCATAAATAATACATACATGGAGCTTGTGCAAGGATGGTAAATTAGCGGAGGACAAAGATAGCTTGTGCAATGATACTATTACTTGAAAGGTTGTAAAAATGGTAAAAAGAACACTTACTTGTGCACTAGAGGTAGAGGGAATATCCCCCATGTCAAGGGAAGCATCGCAGGATCAAGTTCAAGAGATTTCTCTAGAATCCCTGGAACACTTACTAGTGCAATAGAGGTGATATCCTCCTCCATAGCAAGTGGAAAGCTACCAGATCAAGTTCAAGAGACTCAAATCCCGTGCTTTTCACAATCTCTTCCTCGCCATCACCCACCGGTTTCCGATATGCTACAATCACTAGATTCATCCATCTCTTCCTCATGTGCACAAAATTCTTCAAACAATCCCGATTCCAACAATGCACAACCTTCTCCAAGGATGAAATGTGGTATTCATATCTCAAGTTTACGTAAGGGACAAATAGTCCAAAATGATGTTTGAGTGGTGGCTCTAAGCACCCTTTCCATCATACAAAGAACGTTGTGACCTATCTGTAAGAGTCTCGTATGCTTCTCAACTAATTTGAATGCTGCCTCGCACCACCAAACTTGTTCTTGTCGCGGGATGTAGCAAAAGGGAAAGCTTAAGATATTGTTGCTTTATCTGTGCATCATCGGCAGCGTTTCACTTGTAGTATTCCATACCATTCTATCTGCCCAACTTCCCCTGCCGCAGCACCACAATGAACATCACAAATAGTTAACATTCTTTGCATATCAATGTCATCCACTTCTTGGAAAGTTTTTGTGCCTTGATAATCAGCTTTTTTGCACCAATAAAATCCCTGTCTAGCAATTTGCTTTCAGCCCAAGCTTTTGCTCACAGCAGCCTTATCTTTGTTGCAATCCATGAAGACAAGTAATCAGCTCTGTATCGTTGAAGAAATGTTAAATTATGGAGAGTCTAGCTCTAACAACAAAATGCACAATGTAGGTTGCATAAATCCTGAGTGCCAATTGTCATATCCAAACAACACAATTCTGCAACAAAATAATAAATGTAGTTAATAAAAAATGCCAGCATAACTTGTACCAAAAGGTCATTTTATACACCCTGGAAAACAGAAAGGAGGGATAATCTAATTCTATTGTATCTATAATCATTGTCCATTATGATGTTGCAACAAAAGATCAAATAGAATATGTACAGTAAAAGGCTGAAATCACAAGTCTGGACTCTCGAGGGTACCACCCCCGTCCCTTGTCCACACTCCTTCGCCGACTTATAATTACCAAAAGAAGAGGCAATAGCGACTAAACCCGCCCCCAAGATGCAAAGTGACAGTCACGCTAACCATCCGAGCAGCATTCTTGTCCAAAAAAAAAAAAAAAAAAAAAAAAAAAAATCCGGCAGCACCCCGGGCCCCTGTTTTTAACAGTGGTTCACCGGGTGGATTCTTTTGCATATAAATTGCGCGCGGGCGGATTCGCAAATGCAGTACTAATTTGTGCCGGCACAATGGGTTGGTTAGGTCAGCGTTACTGCCGCCGGGCGACGAACGCAGTCCACCCACCGACCCCGACGAGGAGGCGGCGGCGGCTGGCCGGGAGCGGGAGGGGTAGAAATCCGGGTCGCATCCCGACTACTCGCACACAATGGCACAGGAGCGAGCTAGGGTTGCTCACCGGGCCGAGTCGATCCGAGCGGGTGCGGGGCGGGGCTGCGGGTCACCTCCACTCCATGCCGCCCGAGCGCCACCACTGCAGCAGCGGAATGAGAGGGCCGGGGCGCGGGACGGGGAGCGGCGGCGAGCTCCTTCGGCCGGCCGGGCGGCGGCGGCCGGGCGCGGCTCTCGACGCGGAGGGAGTGTGCGAGGCGATTTAGCGAGACGAGACGGCGGTGTGTCCGGATTTACCTTTTTGACCGTGTT